>DWLH01001833.1:0-11885 GCA_018249795.1 Heliconius telesiphe telesiphe | reverse complement strand
ATAAAAGGACATGTACCTGACTGACTGAGGTAAGACGCACGCACAGCCGTAACCGCTGTGCGTAGAAACGTGAAATTTGGACAGATGTTTATTTTTATAATCTGGACATCCACTAAGAAGGGATTTTTAAAAATTTAAACTATATATTTTAATATAAATAGGGGTTGAAAGTTTATATGGAAAAAAAATTAAATCGAGATGAATCGATTTTTATAAAAAATTAAATTCAGACTGTTAAAAATATTTTATTGAACACGTGTTTCGTGGTTTTTTTAGAATTCACCCCTAAGGGTGCAAATAAGCGGGCGAAGCCGCGCGTGCCCACTAGTATAGTATAAGCATACAGTATAAAAATACCGAACAAGTACGAGTCGGGCTCGCCCTCCGAGGGATCCGTACAAAAATTGGAGATCTCGAGTTTTTTTCTGAAATTCAAGCTTAACTTAGCCTGAGTCCTTACATCTGATACTTCACTTGAACTGGCGATTTTTTATACCAAATTTTACCCCCTTTTAAAGATATTATTTTCTAGAATTTAACCACAAACATATAGTTTTCAGGACAAAAATATATCGTTTTTTCCTAAACTACCTATACATGATAGCTGCCAAATTTCATGATTGTAGGTGAACTGAAAGTAGCCTATTAATATTGATTCCCTTTATAGTTTTAAAATACGCGTTTTTTGCGATGTAAATGGCCATATCTTTTTTTAAGTAAATGTAGGAATACATTTTTTTCAGGAAATCAAGGAAGGAAATGAATCAAATCATACTCAGAATAATTAACTTTGTTTGATCGATGTATGATCACAGTCACAATCTAGTTTGTTTATACCTGCACACTGTAAAAGAATGTTACTTTTCACTGGTCTAAATTGGCTCACTTTCTTGTTAGGCTTGAATATAGTTTTTCAATCCAATCCTGTCTGTAACCCCTTTCACATATGGTAGAAATGCCGCCTGTCTCTCTACTGTGGGTGGCTTGTTGGTCTTCTGACAACGCTGGCGGGGAACTGGCAGCTTGTTCTGATAAAGGGAATTCTTCACCTGGCGAAGCTCGTCCCCTAAATGTTCAGCGTCGCAGAGGTGGTGGGCTCTCAGAAACAAAGATTTGCCAACGGTAGATAACGGTAGATAACTTTCTCGTGCCTAGCTGTGTAAAACCTCCAAAGTTGTATGGGTTACTAAAAATACACAAAAAAGATGCACCTCTTAGACCAATGGTCAGCCAAATCGATACACCGACGTATAAGCTGGCTCAACATGTCGCTAAAGTACTTTCTCCACTGCGTGGCCATACAACATCTTATGTCAGGGATTCTTACCATTTTGTTAGCGGGCTGAAAGACCTTAAGCTAGCTAACAATGGAACCATGGTCAGTTTTAATGTCCAGTCGCTGTTCACCAGTATACCCATTGAGGACTGTATGAGGATTGTCAAGCGGAAGCTAGAGGAAAACAATATGCCTATGGAATATCTTGAACCTATAGAACATTGCCTCACATCTTATCTAATGTTTAATCAAGAATTCTATTTACAAATAGATGGCATTGCTATGATGCCGAGTAGTTGTGTAGTAGTTGTGTCCCCGGTAACAGCAGATATATACATGGAGGACTTTGAGGAGATGGCTCTTAGCTCTGCGCCTTGTCTACCTAGGATATATAAACGGTACATAGATGACACTTTTACAATTTTGCCTACGGACAATATTTATATATTCCTAAACCATCTTAATTCTATTAATAACAATATTCAATTCACAGTAGAATTACAGGCTAATAATTCCTTAGCTTTCCTCGATGCGGGTTCGATCCTAGTCATAAGAAATCCCAATGGCACAATAGGCCACACAGTATATAGGAAACCCACGCACACCAATAAATACCTCAATGGTGAAATTACCACCACCCTACACAGTTATCTACCGTTGGCAAATCTTTGTTTCAGAAAGCCCACCACCTCTGCGACGCTGAACATCTAGGTGACGAGCTTCGCCAGTTGAAAAATTCCCTTCATCAGAACAAGCTGCTAGTTCCCCGCCAGCGTTTACTTCTACCATATGTGAAGGGGAATACAGATAGGATTGGCTACAGACAGGATTGGATCTTAAGAAGAGCTTCCATAAAAACTATATTCAAGCCTAACAAGTAACAAGTAAACTCGCTTGGAAAACAGGTATATTCCTAGAATGATCCGCGAGGCTATTGCAATACAAAAACATCCTAATTTCAATAGAGAGGACGGCTGGAAGCTTTCTAACACCTGGGATCCACTCATAAAATCTTTGAAGTCTCAAACCCACCATACCAGAGGGCAAGATCTAGTTAGCTCATTCTGCAAGAATCCAGGGCAGTACGCGAGGAAATTAAGAAATCGTTGGCGGTAGTCAGATATAATAATTATGTCAACTGACAGACGAATGCCACCTCAGTCTACCTGTGCCCACGGACTACTGCAAAGTGTTCGAAACGTCGGGTTTCCAAAAATGTATAATACAAAATATACGCGACTAATCCGGTTAAAATAGTTTCAATTAAAATCATACTCAGATCTATGGTAGATCTGAGTATGATTTGAATTTCAACTCGATATTGGAAATATATGTTCTTGAGATAAAGACTCTTGACAGACAGATAGACAGACGGACGAACAACAAAGTGATCTTATAAGGGTTCTTTTTTTTGCTTTAAAGGTACGGAAACCTAATTAAATCAGCTTTACGATGTATCCCGCACACAGCAGGGTAGGCAGAGAGAACCTAATGTTTTAGAACACTCCGTTCCCCACTTTCCGACGAATTCTGGAGGCATTGCGTGTTGGGTGCCGGAACCCAACGCCGCGTTTTGCTTCGACACCAGAGCGAAGAAATGAAAATATAACACATAAAGTACCTATACTTCCATAGTTTCATATTATCTTATGAAGATATTACTAAGTGGTAAAATTACTACAGAAAACTTGCAATGAAGTCATACTTGAAACTATAAGAAGAATTACGCAGCGTTAACAGTGTTTTGGCTTCGGGTTAAGTTTAATAGGACCATTACTATAGAAAACTACTACTTGTTTATTTAGATTTTTTTTATATACGCTGATATTTTGTTATACATTTTAAAATGTTGTATCAAGATTGGTTTTTTACTTTGACGCTGTATCCTGTACTAGCAAGGTAGGCAGAGCGAAAATGGGAACCTGGTATTAAGACCCCCATTCCCATTAATAAACTTCCGTACCACACTTTGTGCCGAATTCTGCAGCATTGCGTGTTAAGTGGCGAAATTCAATGCGCTTTGCTTCGTTATTAAAGTAACAAAATGAAAATTTTAAATATTTAATTTCCTCGGGAGAGAATAAAACCCACAACCTATTGCGTTTACAATTGCACACTTGGACCCCTGCGCCACGACTGACGTGAAATCAAGATGGTTGGAAAATTAAAATATAGGTGGATATTATTTACCCTATCATCTTTCCTTCTGATTTTTTTGTAATACTGAAGCTTTTCTTAAACTGAAGAATTTCTTTAGATGAAAGCGTTAATCTCAGGAGTTTTTTCTTCAAATTCCTTTTGGTCCATGGTCCACTTATCGAGGAAGGCTATATAAGGCTACTAATGTTACATGCCTATTCTTATAATTAATCTTTTCAATATAAAAAAATCATGTACATCTATCAACAGTGGGTCTATATTTATAATTTAATTGTACCTATTTGGTGTTTACCTTCTGTACACGAAAGATATATAAGGAAAAGAATTATTGGGGTCTTTATTAATGTTCTATTAGAACCCAAAACAATGATTTTTAAAATTTCTGTTTGTTTGTTTGACTGTGCGTTTGTTTACGCTAATCTCAGAAAGAAAGTGGCTACTAGTATAACATAAATGTCGAAAACCTCTAATACCTAGATTAGAAGTCTCACGTTACATAGAAGGTCTTACCGCAGCGAGAACGAAGTTGACTTTATGAGGTCTAAGCGATTAATATTAAGTAGTCGGTGAATACGACTCCTTGAGACTTGGCAGCCTGAACGCTTTTTAAACAAATATTTAAAGTTTTTTTAATTGATGCTGCTTATGATTTGAACAAAAAAGACAGACTAGAAAAAAAAAACACTTATTTCTTGACTTTTTAATTTTTTTTATATAATTTCACCCTAAATGAGATTCACCATTTAAATTTATATTTTCATTTCGTCGCTCTGGTGTCGAGGCAAAGCGTGGCGCTAAGTTCCGCCACTCCACACGCAATGCCTCCAGAACTGGGCGGAAAGTGGGGAACGGACTGTCTTAACACTAGGTTCCCTCTGCATACCCTGCCGTGGGCGTGAAGCAGATTTTATGAGATTCGAAACTATGTACTTGTCTCGTTTGTAATCAGCCTCAATACTAAAATAATACATAGTGAAACATAAATCTAACACGCCATAACAAAACAAAGGCAGCGTGAACAATGTCATCTAAACAATAATCTTAATAAAAGCCAATACAATGCCAATATTGATTGATCACAAGTCGCAAGGGATTCGCATTGAGTACCATAGCATAGTTCGTCAACGAATAGAATAGTATGAATAATAAAAGTAGTTATACAGAATAATTTAGCCATATTGGCTTCGTTTTATTAGACAAAGTCTAAAAATAAATAAATTAGGCTAACTAAGACTATATATTTTAGCTTCACGCTGTATCCTGCACATAGCTGGAGCAAGCAGAGGGAGCCCAGTGTATTATTACGGTTCGTTCCCATCAAGACACTTCCGTTCCCCACTTTTTGCAAATTTCTGGGGGCGTTGCGTGTTAAGTGGCGAAACAGCGGTTTGTCTAGATACCAGAGCGAAGAGATGAACATATGAAATATTTAATTTTGTCGAGTGAAAATCGAACCCATAGCCTGTTTACGTTTACAGTCACACGCTTGTGCCTCAGCGCTACCACTGACCTCGTGATAGATATTAAATAGAATTATTATCTACTCATATAAAATATACTCGTACATTTATTGCAATTCTTCAACTGAGGTCAGTCGTGCCGCGGGAATACCATCGTAGGATTGTAAACACGACAGGTTGCGAGTTCAATTCCCCTTTCCCATTTCCACAAAAAAATGATATATTTAATATTTTCATATTCCTTGTTCTGGTAACGAAACAAAGCGTTCAACATTCAATGTCTTCAAATTTGTTCAAAAAATTGGAGAAAGGAAGTATCTTAATGAAAAAAGAGTTCTCAGCACTAGATTCTTAGGTTCCCTTTACTTATCCTGCAATGTGCGATACACAACGTCAAGCTAAAAAAAACCAACCTAACGTTGCATTTGTTTGCTTAGAGAAATATACATATAATTTGAATTCATTATTAACTCTCTCAGCAAACAGTGTTGTTTAGATCCCAAATGTATTACAACTACAAACACCAGTTTCAAGATTCTAATATGTTATTCACTTTGCAAATATTTTTTCAGCTTCATGCTGTATCCTTACACATAACAGAGAAGCAGAGGGAACCTGCGAATCTAGAGTTATATATTAATTTTCATATGCATTCCACTAGTGGAAATGAATCTGCAACCCTCGTTTATTTTTAGATGAAGATGCCGACATTAGTTAAAGAAGAAAAACCGAAAGAATTTAATTATGTCTAAGTGATGATGCTCCGATCTACGCCTACCGTCTTACGTGGCAGTACTTCTTAACACCGTGGTTGGTCAGGTAGTCACAGGTCGTCATTCTGGATTCGATTCCCAGTCGTGGCAACGAAATATTTAATTAGGGTTTAGTTTTAATAGGACCATTACTATAGAAACCACCGATTTGTTTACTTTATATCTTTTTATTTAACTCATTTTGGAGTTATGTGAATTCGTGTCATTTATCCAATTATAATACCTAATTAATTTAGAAGAGATTTTATAGATTCTTGCAATTATCCGGTAATTGCAAGCAAAGCCGTGCTATATATAGCAATAGCTAATAATGTTTACATATTTGGAATATGCTAAGAAAGCTTTTTCATTTGATACCTTATATGACACTGTAAAGATTTTTTTTAGTTCTTCACTTTAAGTCCCCTAGAGGGCGCTGTAGTCAAATCAACGTGACGTCATGTATTATTTAACCAGCGGAAGATTAAGAGGCTTCTAACGACACCTCATTTGTCTATTTCAACAACCAATTTCACAACCTCAGTGTCAAGGTCTAGTGTGCCGAGGGCTGGAAGGCGTCGAGGTATAGTGACGTCGCAAGCGCTTCCCTAAGGTGCCAGGTCCAACCTCAGATATATTTAGTGGCCTTACTCCGGCAACCGGGGCTCTGCCGGAGCGGTTCTAGTGGAAACTGTATGGATAGTAAAATAAAATGTATTGAATGGGCAAAAATTTTAGCTATTTAGTGTATGGATCTTTAATTATGATGTTATTAGATCACATAATTGAGATGAGAAAAAATACTGGTATTGTACAAGCAAGCGAAGAAACGCGGGGACCACTAGTTTTATGTAAATGTCGAGAACCTCTAGTACCTAGATTAGAAGTCTCACGTTACATAGAAGGTCTTATCGCAGCGAGAACTAAGTTGAGACTTTATGCTGCGTCTAAGCGATTAACATTAAGGAGTCAGTGAATACGACTTCTTGAGACTTGCCAGCCTGAACGCTTTAATACAAATAATTTAAAAAAAGTTCATGCTTTTTAGAAAACATAAAAATTTGAACGTAGTTCGATTTGAAACCGCGCCTCTTGGAAACCGTCCAAGCGCGCTGGCTAACTAAACCATACATTCCACGTATGGTTTAGTTGGTTGGTTTATAGGTTTAAATTTTTATGTTTTCTAAAAAAATTTTTACTTTTCTATATCCTATTCACTTTGGCATGACACAAAATGTAAACCAAAAAATATTGTCTCTAAAACTGGTATGTAACTTTTTTATTTCTATTTAACTTTTTACTCATGTTTGAAAATATAAAAAAAATCTATATAACAAAAACAAAATAATCAGATAACAACTTTACAGTTAATAAAACAAGAAACTTAATAAAAACAATAAAAGTGATAACGGCCAGTCGTGGCGCAGTGGCACAGGGTGTGACTGTAAAATCGACTGGTTGTGGGTTCGATCCCCACTCGAGGAGATGAAATATTTACTAAAATTTATATTTCCATTTCTTCGCTCTGGTGTCGAGGCAAAGCGCGGCGTTGAGTTCTGCCACTCAACACGCAATGCCTCCCAAATTCGGCAGAAAGTGGGGAACGGAGTGTCTTAACACTAGGTTCCCTCTGCCTACCCTGCTGTGTGCGGGATACAGCGTGAAGCTAATTTAAAAGTGATAACGAAATCATAACAGTACTAGCTTATGAACAGGGTTACCGATAGTAAAAATGGCGGATATAATCTGGCCGATGTCAATACATCACATTTTAATGTAAAAGGTCCGCAGTTCCTGTACTCTATAATTTATTAGAGAAGTTAATTTTTATACGATTAAAATACTACTCAAGTTTGAGTACAAGTTGGTTTTTGGGTGTTCTTACATGTCAAGTACTTAAACATTTTATAAAATGAAAAAATATTTAAAAAATAGTATGCTCTCTTGCCAAACGATAATTCTAAGTAATTATCTTTGGGTAGCGGAAATTTGTAAAAATATCCCTACAGAGATACTAACAACATAAATAAGTACAAGCGTATAAAAATTTCGACGTAGCTTGGATAGAACGTATGGCTTAGTGGTCAGAGCGCCTGGTCGGTTTCCAGGAGGCGCGAGTTCGAGTCCCGCTACGTTCAAATTTTTATACGTTTTCTAAATAAGTATTTTTCTTTCCTAAGTGTGGAATAACACTTTAAAAATGAAAAAAATATTTAAACATTTTGTTTGTGTTATAAAAAATTTAGAAAATAGTAATTTTATAGTATTTATGATATCGTGTAATGGGGTGAGAAGAAATATTTTTAGATCTGAAGTTTAATTTATAAAATGTTTCAGGCTTTGAATATGAAAACAATTATTTCTTTTCACTTCAAATTTTTTATAAGTGCACATTGTGCATGTGCAGTTTTATAATTAAATTTAAATATAATTTTAAAATCATTTCATTATCGATAAAATGGATAAATTTAAATCATAATTATTATAAACTAATAAGTTCAAAAACATCGTTTAATAATATTATTTTTATCCATAAATCTGTAGATATATTTTTTAATTAATATACTATATTAAGCTCCATCAATCGTGACCTATAAAAATAACCTTTTATTTGTTTGTTTACCTTTTGAGTTATGCCTTTGTGAATAGGTTATATTTGTGCAATACCACTCTAAAAATGGAAAAATGTTTATGGTTTGCAGGCAAAGACAGACTAACAAGAGATTTTTTTTTTTAATTTTTAATTTTTAAATATAATTCCCACTTGTGGAAATGAAATATTTAATATTTACATTTTCTGCGCTATTGTGTCGAGGCAAGGCGCGGCATTGTGTTCCGCCATTTAACCAGAATTTGGTGCAAAATGGGGAACGGAGTGTCTTAACACTAGGTTCCTACTGCCTATCCTGCTGTGTGTGGACTACTGTGAGACGCAAAAAAAAACCTCTTAATAAGAATCAAACCTATATAATCATCTCGTTTACAATCAGATACTGGCCACGACGGTGTCAATACTAAAGTAATAAAAAGTGATACATATATCTAATTCGCCACAATAAAACAAAGGTAGCTTGAACAATGGAATGTAAACAATAATCTTAATAAAAGCCAATACAATGCCAAGATTAGTTAATCACAACTCGCAATGGATTCGCATTGAGTACCGAGTCGTCAATGAAAAAAACTGTATGAATAATGAAAGTAGTTAAAAAAAAATTGCAGTAGGTGTGCGGGATATAGCGTGAGGTAGGTACAAAGAACCTAGTGCTAAGACACTCCGTTTCCCACTTTTCGTTGAATTCAGGCATTGGAGGAGTTATACAGTATTATTTAAATATTTTAGATAATTTTTTTTAGACAAAGGCTAAGTGATCTTAAAATAATTCATTAGGCATAACTAAACTAACTATATTTTTAAGCATCATGCTATTATGCCTTAACATAGCTGGGTAGGCAGAAGGAATCTTGAAGATATATTTATATATATATACATACATATATTAACGTGTGTATGTGTGTGTGTGTGGGTGTGTGTGTGTGTGTATGTTAGTTTGTTGTAGTTTGGCATTCATTCAGGCAGACAGTGCGGTTTGCCTTGACAATTTTCTGGACAAAGCCTTTCGGAATCTCATCTAGGTACTTGTGAGCTCACAGCTTTTTAGCTGCAAGTTTCCTCACGCTTGCGACATACAGGACCACCGGTTCAATGACAGCTGTGTAAATTATTTTCAGGACCTTTGGCTGGAGTCCCCAGTTGGTTCTTCGTACTTTGGAGAGATGTTTGAATAAATTGCTCGCTTTTACGTGAGCGCGTAAATTTTTCACAAACCCGAGAATCTTTATTTCTCTGAAGAAATCAATGCTGATCCCGCCCATCATCAGGCGTGGGGTATTATACTTCAGTTTGCGGGTCACCACCATCGCCTTTATTTTATGTTGCGCAAATTTTAATTTATTGGTTGTACCCCACTAACCTGTATCTACATCTCAAGATTTATTTTACTGTTAAATGCGAGGACCATGCCGTCTGCGAACGCTTGACAGTATATCTGTCTACGCTCCAGCCCCGGGAGCAAGGAATCAAGTAACTGATTCCAGAGTTTTGGGCCTCCTATCGAGCCCTGCACACAGCCCTTTGTGGTTCTCTTGCATGCATGGCATCTCTTACGGTCACCTTCCTGGAGATAGCTGTAGATAACTTTTCGTAGGTTAATAAGGCAACTTTTCTCGGCCAATCTGGTTGTAATTGTTGGCCACCAAACATTATCCCCTCCCCGAAGGCACCCTCTATGTCCAAAGAATCTATTACAATAAGTTCCTTCAACAGAAGCTTGCCGTTAATACGCTTCATCAGGTTGTACAAGGAGTCTTCAGTGAGCCTGAGCATGTTATGTCCTGCCATGTAAAACACAACGCGTATATATATACACGTTGATACGGGGGTATCGGACCATCTCCGGTTAGGTGGTGTGCGTGCTGGCGTGCGTGCTGGAGTCATGCCGTGGGACCTGGACGCGCTTTCTCTGGCGTTGGTATATTGCCTATCGGGGAGTTGGTAAAGTGCCCCAATACTTGAACAGATTCAAGTGCAAAGGGCATCCATCGTGTATCTGTGAGCCGGACACTATTGAAATAATGATCCACATACTGTGTGAGTGCCCAGTCTATAACGCAGAAAGGGCCGAAACAAAGGGCAGAACATAAATGTTATTATGGGGATTATAATAAGATATTATTAATCTTTTTCAGATGAAAGCAAAACAACTTTAAGTAGAAAATATTTTTTTAAATGTCATACTAACATCTTTGATTACGTCAGAGGGACGAGTTTTCCCGAGCGAGTATCGAATCCATTTGACCGATCATATCTAGACTATTCCACTGCCCCAACTCCAACCACATTAAATTGACTGTCGATCCATTATAAAGCTATTGTATTATCGAACTGCCGCGCTCTAATGAGATCACGTACAATAACATTGGATATAAAAACTGTTTTCATATTAAATGTGGTAATGGAAAATCAGGTTTATCGAACCGAGTAATTAATCGAGCTTCTCGCGGAGTGTGAAACTTAAAATAATGTTAAAATATTCAAAACCATACATAAGTGGTTAAACAGATACGTAGACTTATACATATATGTATTTCTTTACTAATTAGGTTTCCGTACTTAAAGGGCAAAACGTAAGCAAATTGTAATCGACACAGATGATGTATTTTTGTTGCCGGTGTAACAGCTAATTAAAAAACAATTCGGCCAAGTGCGAGTCAGACTTTGCCATGACGGTTCCGTACCAATTTCAGGATTGTAAGCCAACGGAAACAACGACGTATGAACTACAAATATAAGTTTGTAATGTTTTTTTTTACCTTTCGGATTTTTTACTTTATTTGCATTGTATTGATTTTATTCTCACTTTAAACAAACTTATAACCGTAGTTAATTTCATACAAAACAATCAACTTTTATAAATTTTATTTCCCGTTGACGTACAATCTTGAAAGTAGTACGAAACCCTCAGTATAAGAATCTGAATCGCATTTGACACGTTTTTATGATAGATAACCCATCCTTCAGAAATCTGACTCGCACTTGGCTGGTTTTTATATTACTGTAGTATATTACTAACTGTTCAATTAATCTTAATACTTTACTTTTTCTCAAGAAAAACCGTTAATTGCAACTTGCGAACCGAAGAAACAATATAGAAATGTGAACCAAGAAAAACAAGCGGTTGAAATAAAACGGTTAAATCTAAAGATCTCAGATCGAAGAGCAAACACAAAAGCTATTGCAGTACAATTACAAATAGTATTTACTTTCCGCTAAGCCACCGATCCCATTCTGATTACGCGGCTCAATCGATCGGTGCATTGAACTGGATACTACACAGTATGTTTTTTACCCGATTGCGTTACAAAGAGGGTAATGTTTTTTGAGCGTACATATGTACATACATATGTACGCTCAAAAAACATGTGCATGTGCAGTTCAGTAGCATAACCTATATACCCAAGGTTCCAAGGTATAACACAAGGTGGTCGGGATTTGTCTTATAAGGTGTTGTTGTCTGAATTGTGACAATATCATAGATTACATCCAATAGATTATATTGAGGCCGGTCGTGGCGCAGTGGCACAGGGTGTGACTGTAAAATCGACTGGTTGTGGGTTCGATCCCCACTCGAGGAGATGAAATATTTACTTAAATTTATATTTCCATTTCTTCGCTCT
>DWLH01001832.1:0-11885 GCA_018249795.1 Heliconius telesiphe telesiphe | reverse complement strand
CTCAAATAATTTTATACCATAATGCGCGATCTAGGGTGCCATTATAATGGATGTTGTCATTAGGGAAGTTAAAAACGTTCATTTAAATATACCTATGGGTATTATAGCAACTTGGGTCAAGACTAAATTATTTGGAAGTAAATTGCTTTTTAATTTTAATAAAACTTAAATAAACATGCTTGTACTTAAATAAACAAACGTGTTTGTATATATATATATTTCTTATTTTTGTTATTTTTCCAAAATCTTTCTTATTCAAATCGGTAAAATTTAAGTTATTTATAGTAATTTTAGCATCTTATATCTATATATAAGATGCTAAAATTAGTATAAATAACTGACCCGAATAACTGTAGGTTTGTAGGTAATTTGATACCTACAAACCTACAGTTATTCGGGTCAGCTGATGGCTTAGCCGAATAACTTGATAGTATACAACTAGTCTTATATAAATCCCTATAATATTTAAAAGATTATCCCCCAACTCCTAATCGTTGAGAACTTGGGTTATCATCACCATCCGCTTAGTAATGTCATCTGATGATGACATATATGATTATTATAAAAAACTCACCCTCAAAATCTAAAATTCAAGCTTAGGTCAGCTAGGCCCTATTATCTGATATACCTCACTTGAACTATAGCGGTAAAGCCGCTATAATTCAAATGAGGTGATACCAAATTTTGCTCAACTCGATTTCCAAGCGTTCCTGAGATAAAGGCTCTTGACAGACAGACAAAAAAGTGATTTTATAACAGTTTCTTTTTTCTTAAAATGTACGAAATCCTAAAACTACATGAAACACATAGTACGTGCTTATAAAATTCCGGGGAAGGGGATTCCACCGATTTCCATGTGATACCATCATCAGATCTTGATCTGGTGTTAATGGGACAAATGGGAAAATAGATCTATCAAATAAAAAAAAATTAAACTGCTTCAAAAACGACGGAAAAATCGACGGACAAACATAAAAAAACTATATATAGTTAATGAATACAGTACCTCCTTCCTCCTTTTTAAAAAAGATATCGGTTAATAAGAACTCAGTAATTACTTATACGGCTCCAATTTCATATCATCATAATCTAGTTTTACGTTCAATATTTATTATTGAAATAACCTCCAGCATCGCAACTATTGCCGAAGATAACTTCTAACGGAAATATCCTGATGAAGTCAGAGCCTATCACATTAAGTGGCTGTCATAAATTTTATAACACACAAAAATAGCCTTTTATCATAAATTTTGTATTTTTTGCAACCAGAACGGGTAAATTAATAAAAAAAATAGCTTCACGCTGTCACTCATCTATATGCGGGATACAGCGTGAAGCTGTTTTTTTTATTAATTTACCCGTTCTGGTTGCATCTATATGCGGGATACAGCGTGAAGTTGTTTTTTTTTATTAATTTACCCGTTCTGGTTGACGAAGTGCGGCGTTGAATTCTAATTATTAAAACGGCATCTCAAGATTGATCTCAGATATGAGAGTGGTGTATAAATACGGGCTTAGGTGGAGGTAGCGGTGCTGATAAAAACTATTTATTACGAAGAAATTAAATTATCTTAGTAATACTAAATAATCCAAGCGGCCTGCTCGCGGCTTGGCGCGCATATCACCTATAGTTCTCATAAAATTTTCCAACAAATTGATTGTATAATTTATAGATTCAATCATGAACAACTTGTTTTAATAATTCTGAGAAAGTACCGCTTGAGAGGATGTCGTAGGCGGCAAGGGCGCCCCCTGCGCGAGTCGAACCTAGGCTTGCGGCCGTAAACAAAGCGTTGAATTATTTTAATTTTATATATTGTCGAAGTATAAAAGCTGAAGCTTATCTTCATAAAATTTTCTTTATTTCAATTTATCATTTAAAAAAATAAACTCTTCCACTTTATAATTTTTTGTTTTATATATTTTATGACAGGGGAATCCAGGGACACATAAAAATAATATATCTGTCGAATATAGAACCTCCTCCTTTTTATAAAAGTAGTGAGTTCATAAAAAAATTAAACACAGATATGACATTTCTAGAAGATAAACTTTCCTCAACTCGAATGCACTTGCACTTTCACGTAGTATACGTGAACAAAAAAAAACAGACTAATAATGTACGAATACCATTTTTTATGAGGATAACGTATCGCGATTTCTTCAAGGTGCTTACGTGGAAGGACATGAAACTTTCACAGACACATTTATTATGATTGTTCCTTATAAAAGATCACAATTTATAGCTTATTCTCTTGGATATAAATGTCATTTGAACAAAATTTATGATAAAAGGCTATTTTTGTGTGTTATAAAATTTATGACAGCCACTTATTGTGATAGGCTCTGACTTCATCAGGATATTTCCGTTAGAAGTTATCTTCGGCAATAGTTGCGATGCTGGAGGTTATTTCAATAATAAATATTGAACGTAAAACTAGATTATGATGATATGAAATTGGAGCCGTATAAGTAATTACTGAGTTCTTATTAACCGATATCTTTTTTAAAAAGGAGGAAGGAGGTACTGTATTCATTAACTATATATAGTTTTTTTTATGTTTTCCGTCGATTTCTTCGTCATTTTTGAAGCAGTTTTAATTCAACGCTTTGTTTACGGCCGCAAGCCTAGGTTCGACTCGCGCAGGGGGCGCCCTTGCCACCCACGACATCCTCTCAAGCGGTACTTTCTCAGAATTATTAAAACAAGTTGTTCATGATTGAATATATAAATTATACAATTAATTTGTTGACAAATTTTATGAGAACTATAGGTGATATGCGGGCGAAGCCGCGAGTAGGCCGCTTGTATTATTTAGTATTACTAAGATAAATTAATTTCTTCGTAATAAATAGTTTTTATCAGCACCGCTACCTCCACCTAAGCCCGTATTTATTCACCGCTCTCATATCTGGGATCAATCTTGAGATGCCGTTTTAATAATTAGAATTCAACGCCGCACTTCGTCAACCAGAACGGGTAAATTAATAAAAAAAACAGCTGTTTTTTTTTTGTTGCTGCTATCAGCAACCTAGTGTTGAGATTCTCCCTTTCCTGCTTATTTATTAGACGTGGCGGAACTCAACATCGGGGTTTTGTCTTAGTGCCAGGGCAAAGTAATGAAAGTATTAATAAATATTAACAAACAATAATTCATTCCCCCGAGTGGGGATCGAACCCACAACCGTCGCGTTATAGTAACACCATTGTTCCCCAACTTAATAGTGATTGACTATTAATTCCGCCCAGTGAAGATCAATCCGACAACAATCGCTTTTACAGTCGTTGCGCCACAACGGCCAATAATATGGCATATTTATATAAATATTAAGATATTATTCTAATTCCAAAGAAAAACAGTTAAATCTTTCACTTTACTCCTGAACATATTTTGTATATGTATACTGTATAGTAGAAAATAGTTTACATGCAGCAAATTTATACACGAGCACCTTATTGCTTAAATTAGTTGTTTAGATGGTCAGTACAGTAACGTTACAACAATACCAGTACTTAATATCTGACATAGCCTTGGTTACACAACACCTAAACTTCTATTACTACTATTACTTTGGTGCCGTGTGATCCTGGCCTAGAATAGAATCATCCTGGTACTGGTGGTGTCGTAAGAGGCGACTAAAGTATGTGTGGTAGAGTCACGTCGCCAGCAATGGCAACACGCATGGGCAGACTCGACCGGATCATTACCATCCCTGGCATCTAAAACCGGCGTGAAGTAGTGGCTTTATGCCACTGCGTTTCGCATCAGGTAATGCCGGGCTCCGGCGCCCAGCTCTTCTTAAAGGCCGACAACGCATCTGTAGCTCCTCTGGTGTTGCACGGGGTCGTGGGCGGCGGTCATGACTTACCATCAGGTAATCGGGGTACTCTCGTTTGCCTTGTCTTTTCCATAAAAAAAAATAAAAAAAACTTGGAAATAATAAAAATTGAGATCTCATTGATATACACAATAGAAAAAATATATTTAGAAAACGTATAAAAATTTGAATGTAACAAAACTGGAATTTGCACCGGCTGACGGTTCAGGAATAAATAAAGAAAGGTTAAAGGATAGGGCAGAGAGAGGTTACTGCACTTAAGACACTCCGCTCCCGTTCAAATGTTATTTCAGTGCATTTAGGGAAAATTTGTTGGTTAATTTTAGTATGGTTATCTATAATTTTAAACACATTATTTATGTATATTTATTAGGAACTTATTTGAAAATTGTCGTATGTAATAGAAACATGTTAATTTATTGAACATCTATCCTGTGTATGTGTACCTACCGTACGCAAGTACGACAAACGCTGTTTTTCCTGTATATATCAAAGTAGTGGCGTAGCCTATATGTTGCTCCACGACCCCCGCTATTTTTGAGTATTAATCAATTCAGCTGTTCCGGAGGTTAGCCCGGAGCAACAAAAAGACATACAGACAGAACTATTTTTTTTGTGGTTTGGTATCGTGTTAATAGCTATATGTACTTGGCAAAACACAACTGTATTAAGGAAAATATTAACTCCAAAATATAATAAACTCGTCTCATTTTTATCATAATTTATTATTATAGCTCTCCTGGTTACATGAAGAATAATTTAGGCATGAAATAATTGAATTTTTAACATTCCTATAAAAAAATTTAATTAAAAATTTCATAGCTAATTTATATTAATAAAAATCACACAAAATTCATATCATATTTCTAAAACCTTTTAATATAAGCGAATAATTTTTGACATGTCTTGTATCAAATTACAGCATATAACAAAGTCGTAGGTTTTAAAGTGGTACCTACATGTTATTGGTTTACATTAACCCTTAAAGGCTATATGGGTGTAAAAACACCCAGATACATTTGGTTTTTAGTCGCTACACTCTTAAATTTTTGTCAAAGCGCTTTACTCTTTTGTGTATCCTCCTGAGTTGTCTGTAGCAGCCCTTGAAAGCGCGGGGGGCGTGTTCGTTCACACACGTAACTTTTACCACACGCTTGCATCCCGGGTGTAACGACACCCATAATAGTCATAGTGCCCTATGGATTTCCAACGTAAGTGTTTATCTTTTTTATTATTTTTATTGAATTACGCATGGAAAAAGATATATAGATGGAGATACATAAAGTTGGAGGTTATTTTTTGAATTATAAGTCTAGGAATTTAGTAGTAACTAGTATCTACGAAAACTGTACTTTTTAGTTAGGTAGGACTTTTTAGAAGAAGACCTTCATCAAGATGATCTTCAAAATATTGAGAATTAAAAAGAACTTCTGTATCATCTCTATGAGGACACTTTGTAAATGGTAGTAGAAAAAAATATATTTGAAAATGAACGAGAAACTAAAAGATTCCTAAATATATTTTTTGTCATTTTTGTCACTTATGAGGAAAAAATTAATATATTTTTTTAATATATTATATATTAAAGTTAGCCAGGTTAAGGACAATCTATTTTATTAAATTAGAATAAAAACTTTTGATTTGTAATTGGATTTCATTTTGCTGTAAAAAGGAAAATATTATGGCCCCCTCTTGTATAGTCAGTTGTTTAAGTCTCATTTTCAATTTTTTTTTGAGTTTTTTACAAAAAAATAATCACAAATAACTTCATATAAAATATTAACATAGGTCCAAATTAACAGTTAAAAGTAAGTTGTTCACAATTCATTAATAATTTCATTATTTTAAAATAAGGTGTTTTTACACCCATTATAGTCTTAGTGGATTATGTAATTCATTATAGCACTTAAGGGTTAATACAAGTGTTTTTGTTATTTTAGTAATTTTAGTTAAATTATATGACATTTATAATATATATTTCCATTAAAAATTTATTAGCAATATCTCTTTATCTTTTTTAAACAATGAAACATAATATATAGAACAATATTTATTTTCTTGAGTAGCATGTCTAGTAGCGTACATAAAGCGACATTAGCTTGAAAGTGTAATAATAATTTTAGTTTTAGTCCTAGCCACCAATGGCTTGGACCCTTGTCCTACCGTTAGAAGAGTATATTTTTTATATTTTTAAATGTATTTTTTATAACAATTTATATTTAAAAATGTTAAATTTATACCTCTTGCATAATAAAAGTATATATAATATTTTAGTTTGGAAGTATAAATCGGGCGTGTAAAATTACGACTTAATCTGAGGGAAAGCAATTTATTCCAACGTTGATTACTTGGATTGGATTCGTGATCATATTTACATATAAGAAAATAGTAACTTTCATAGTTTATGTACTACAAACTTAATAATAACTACAACAAAAATTGGATTATAATACAAAAGTTTGGACTATAATATACTCATTTTTTTGTATTATGGGAAAATGGATATATAAAGGAGGCCAGTTGTGACGCAGGGACATAAAGTGTGACAGTAAACGCGTCAAGTTGTGGATTCGATTCTCACTCGACGAAAAGTAATATTTAATATTTCCATTTCTTTGCTCTGGTTTAGAAGCAAAGTTGCGTTGAGTTCCACTACTCAACAAGCAATGCCTCCAGAATTCAGGGAAAAATGGATAACGGAGTTTCTTAAGACTAGGTTCCCTCTACCTGTAGCTGAAAAAAAGAATGGATAATAAAAGTTAACTAAGATAATTAAGCGACCAAAACAATTCATTCTTTAGCTTATCCCCAGACACTTATTATACGGGCAACATTTTTCACTCAAAACTTTTTTGAGATAAAAGGAAAATGCGAAATATTGTTTCAAAAAATTTGTCCTTTTATGTAAATAGATTTTTCAGCTGGTCACGAAAATTGTATACATTATGTTTAAAAATTGCAGTTATAATGTTAAGTAACAAGATTGATTATAATAATTATCATTGTTTGTCATCTTACTTTTCATATTTTTGAGTCAGTTTCAAAATGCTCCGCGACCATATGACAACATAACTTGTGTGAACGAATTTTGATTGAAGTGGAAAAAGCCAAAAAATTGGATTCTTCTTAGGGCATAACATTTGAGGTCAGTAATGGTGCAGGGGCAAAAAGTGTGACTTTAAACGCGTCTGGTTGTGGGTGCGATCCCCACTCGACGAAATTAAATATTTATTTAAATGTATATTTTCATTTCTTCGCTTTGGTGTCGAGGCAAAAGCGTGGCGTTGAGTTCCGCTCCTCAACACGCAATGTCCCCAAAATTCAGGGTAAAGTGGGAAACGGAGCGTCTTAACACTAGGTTCCCTCTACCTATCTTACTATGTGCGGAATACAGCGTGAAGCTGTGTTTTTTTTAATATTTGCACTTGCCGATGACTATTTTATAAAGATTGATATTCCGTGAATTCAAGTTCTATATTTAGATTCAGTGAAGTGGGCTTGCCGACTGAATGTACTCTATCAGAAAAATTTAAAGTTAGTACGAAAGTAAGTTCTTTGATTTTCACGATTTTTACCCATTTTAAATGGGTAACCGGATTAAACGCGTATATTTTGTATTATACATTTTTGGAAACCCGACGTTTCGAACACTTTGCCTTTGATAAGCCACAGTCACATGTCATGCCAATATTGAGTATCTTTTTGCAATATTTTATGTCTTTTCCCCAATGGCACAATAGACTACACAGTATATATTTCAAACCCACGCACACCAATAGATACCTCAATGGTGAATCGCACAACCACCCTATACAGTTATCTACCGTTGGCAAATCTTCGTATCAGAGAGCCCACCACCTCTGCGACGCTGAACATCTAGAGGACGAGCTTCGCCAGGTAAAGAATTCCCTTCATCAGAACGCTTGTTCTGATGAAGGGAATTCAGTTCCCCGCCAGCGTTGTGAGAAGACCAACAAGCCACCCACAGTAGAGAGACAGCCGGCACTTCTACCATGTGTGAAGGGGGTTACAGACAGGATTGGCAACATCTTAAGAAGAGCTTCTATAAAAACTACATTCAAGCCTAACAAGACAGTGAGCCAACTCTTGAGACCAGTGAAAAGTAACATTCCTTTACAGTGTGCAGGTGTATACAAACTAAATTGTGACTGTGGCTTATCATACATTGGTCAAACAAAGAGAAGCATCGGTATTAGGGTGAAGGAAAACATCTCCGATATCAAGAATGGGCATGTATCAAAATCAGCTGTGTTTGACCACACTGTGGATAAACCTAGCCATTACATAAGGTTTGATAAACCCCTAATCCTCGCTGAGGAAAACAGATATATTCCTAGAATGATCCGCGAGGCTATTGAAATACAAAAACATCCTAATTTCAATAGAAGGGACGGCTGGAAGCTTTCTAACACCTGTGACCCACTCATTAAATCTTTGAAGTCTCAAACCCACCATACCAGAGGGCAAGATACAGCTAGCTCATTCTGTAAGAATCCAGGGCAATACGCGAGGAAATTAAGAAATCGTTGGCGGTAGTCTGATATAATAATTATGTCAACTGACAGACGAATGCCACCTCAGTCTACACGTGACCACGGACTACTGCAAAATGTTCGAAACGTCGGGTTTCCAAAAATGTATAATACAAAATATACGCGATTAATCCGGTTAAAAGAGTTTCATTTAAAATTAGTACAAAAGTGTATTTATTTAGCTATTAATTTCTTTTGTAGCAAATATTGGTCAATAATAACAAGGCCAATTTGCATAACCAAAATTATTCACTTTTTTCCAATCACTTGAAAATGCTCTCAGTACCGATCTCCATGAACAAAAGGCAAAGCACTCTAGAAGTTAACATATTCTACATTGAAAATGATACTCTCGCTGGAAATATAAAATGGTACCTTTTAAGACCATAAAATTGATCGGTACCCTTTACTTGACCCATAAAAAGGAAACATTTGTAGAAACGTTTTAAGAATTGTCCCATATTTTGGATTCTATTGGGCTCTTTGTCCGAGCCTCAATTGCACTTTTAAGAAATAATTTAGACATTCTATTTAAGAAAAATTCTTACTCATGTTATTGATATTTATAAAGTAATTGTTTTTCGCCAAAATCCAAGTCTTTTGTATAATAACCATAACCAAAACCGTATTATTAAATCATTAACTATCAACCTAATATGAAACTTTAAATATATATTTTATTATATTTTTAGTATATTAATAGATACGTATTAATTTCAAATGCAAAAAAAAACTAAAAACACAATAGTGATGGAAAATATGCGAATATATACAATTCAAGTTAGAAAATATAATTTGAGAAATAAATCTTAATCCTTATAAACCGTTCTGTGTATCTCGTGATACATTCAATTTGCCGAGACGTTCTCGGTAGCGGACACAATACGACGCCTCTATTGTCGAGGGTTCCTCTTGAGTGAAGAGCAAAATTCAAAGATGGAACACAATTATTGCTTCATGTAATCGTATATTTAAATGGAAAAAAAATAATAATCATATGTAATATGAAGATTTCATTGAATATTTTCTTAAAATTTTCGCATCTTCGCATAAGCAATGTAGCCTTTATAAAGAGGAGAGACATATATGACAAACAATTATTGAGATGAAAACAATTACAACTTGTACGTGACGGTGTATGTTGTGTATATTATTGTCTGCCTTTGGCATGATAGCTCCCAAACTGATCCGATTGAATAAAAAAAAGCCAGTACGCTTAACTAGAATTTCTTAAAAGACTCACGCCGGGCCTGTGTAAGTTAACTTGGTATAACAATTTATTAGTCACGAGTAGTATCAAGATTTGTTATCTTGTGACCTTTTTTATTCTTGCTTTCTGGAAATGTTGAATATTCCTTACTTTATTCAGATAGTTTACGGTCCATTGAAGATAACAAAAAGTGGCCAATCACCGTGTTTTTTGGAGGAAATAAAATGGATATTACGAATTGTCAGCAAAATTTTCTACGACTTAGAAATACACCTTGGTAAAAATTTCACCTTTTATTTTTTATTTATTGTAATATGTTTTTGTCTTTTACCTTAAATGAATGAAAGTTCTTCAGAAAATTTAATTGAAGTAAGGAAATACTCTAGTCTTTTGTTTTCAGTCATAATATATAATATCTTATAATTTTATTAAAATTTAACATTATAAAATAATTTTAATTGTTATAAAATATTTATATTTTTAAATGAAACTATACGGATTAATCGCGTAAATTTAGGATTATACATTTTTAAAAACCCGACGTTTCGAACACGTTGCAGTAGTCCGTGGTACGGGTAGACTGAGGTGGCATTCGTCTGTCAGTTGACATAATTATTTTATCAAACTACCGCCAACGATTTATTTATTGTCTCGCGTACTGCCCTGGATTACTCCTGGATACTCTAGTATGGTGGATTTGAGACTTCAAAGATTATGAGTCCCAGGTGGGTCCCAGGTAGAAAGTATCCAATCATCCTCTCTATTGAAATTAGGGTGTTTTTGTATTTCAATAGCCTCGCGGATCTTTCTAGCAATGTATCTGTTATTTTTAGCGAGGATTTGGAGTTTATCAAACCTAATATAGTGGCTGCATCCACAGTGTGCTCAAATATTTTTTATTAGTTAGAATAAAATAAGAAAAAATATATATTTACATTTACACTTCATTTTTTTTAAAGACCTGATGATAAGTGATTACCGCTGCCTATGAATATTTACAGCACCAGAAAACTATAAATGTGTATCGGCTTTTAAGATATTTGATGATCCACCTCTGGAAAAGGCCAATATTTTAATTATCTGTGAACACGTCTGGTAGGAGTTGGTTCCATATTTTGTATGTTCGTGAAAGAAATGATCTACCATATCAGGCAGTTGAACTAACCAAGGAATCCAGGTGGTGAAGGTAAAATTGTTTACTACAATACAAGAATTTAGATAGTGGAATATGGACAAATACGAACTACATACAAGTGATAGAACACGCACAGAGAGCCGACGTCCCTGCGATGATCAAGGCAATCCGAATTGTTTGTTAATTTCGGAACGTCCATATGTCAAATTGCCCTTTTATGAATCCGATTAAATGGAAAGAGTTAAAAAAATGCTACTAATATTGTAATACTTTGGTGTAGTAAATAAATACATAGTTATACTATTAATTTTTTTTTTTTTTGTAACCTAAAAATATAACACAATCTTAACAAACAATTTTAAGAGCGTAGGAATTACATTTTTGCCTTTATCAATTTAAAATTTTACATTATTTATATATATATATATATATATATATATATATATATATATATATATATATATATATATATATATATATATATATATATATATATATGTAAATGAACTCTTATAATTTAAATATTTTCATAAATTTCAAAGTTATTTATTAATATTAATAAAAGCCAGCTAAAAAGTTACTTTCAATTTATTTTAAAACAGAGAAAGAAGCTTAAAGTTAACTTCAACCGGAAACTTTAGCCATTGCAGTAAAACTTGACTTTAGGAAATCGTTGTTTTAAACTATTTATCGTTTGTATATAAAGAAATGTAATTTAAATAATATCTACAGTTAAATTTGAATTTAAAGCGAAAAAACTCCTTACACAGGCTTAGGTTTTAAGTTTGTCTTTTGTTTGATAAAGAATGAGTTAAAGGAGAGAATTCGATCCTCATTTGCTCTGAATTACAGATAAGGAAATACAACAGACAGATCATGAATGTCATTGTAAATATTACTCCAGTTGGTATTAAAACTCCCATAATTAATCACCCATATAATTTAATCAGGTTTAACCTGATTAAAAACGATAGCGTTTATAAAGCTTGACCTTATATGATTACTTTGAAAGAAATTGTCCCAAAACACATCTTTCGACAAACTTGTACAAATTAACGAAAAAATCGATCGTCTGTGTTCGTCTGTCACTTTGTTATTAATCTCTCTTATAATACTCGGGCTAATTATTATAATAATTTTGTTTTTT
>DWLH01001831.1:0-11886 GCA_018249795.1 Heliconius telesiphe telesiphe | reverse complement strand
ACATTATAACCTATATTTTTTAATAGAGATAAGAGTTATAATGAAACATTTTTAATACATTTTTCGAAATTTTATACAAACACATTTTTCAAGGCATTGCGTGTTTAGTGGCGGAAGTCGATAATGGATTTTTTGCCTTGGTACCAGAGCTAAGAAATGAACATATTAAGAAATAATAATTGATTCCCTCGAGTGAGGATCGAACTCACAACCGTCGCGTTAAAATCACACCCTTGTGCCCCTGCGGCATAACGACTTCAAAAATATTTAGAGATGAGTGGTGATTTGCAGAACCCAACGCCGTATTATACATATTTGGCTAGAGCGGTGGGACATCTACATTTTGAAATAAAATATTTAAATTTGTTATAATTTAAGTAGTTAAGTTACATATGATGCATGAGAGAACAGCTGGGAAAGGGAGGGACTTCAAGTTAATATTGAATGTAAAGTGTCCGCGATATTGGAAGAAGGTCAACTGAAGAGCTATACAAAGAATTTAATTATAGTGCAGAAGCCAAGAGGTATGCCATGATCGTAGACGCTCCATTATAATTATGTGCTTACTTTTTTGTTTTTTTTTTTTGTAACTCGCGTGTAGCACGGTAGGCTAGAGGGAATCTGGGAACCTAGTGTTAAGACACTCCGTCTCCGTTAAGACGCTTCCGTTTCCCACTTTCCGCATGTTGGAGGGTGTTCAGTAGCGAAACTGAGCATTGCGCTTTGCCTCGTTACCAAAGCCAGGAAATGAAAATATAATATATTTCATTTCCTCGAGCGTGAATCGAATCCACAAACTGTCGATCTAATCTATCTATCTTCTTTACTGAAACTGAACGGTGTTCTGAAAATTAGGTGGAAAATGGAGAACACTTTCCACTTAATTTTCTTGACACTTGGCTTATTGGCGACTTAAAATAAAATTATAATTGCATGCATTGCAATGCATTTTGCTATTTTTTCTTACTGAAAACGTATTGTTCATATAAATATAATATTATTTTATTACTAGCATTACAACCCATCAAAACTATCGTAAAATATTCTAAAAAAATATTTTCCTATAAATTTTATTTTTTAATAAAAGGAGGTTGTTGTATTAATTATTACTGAAAATTGAACACTAAACCTCCTACGGAAACGGGACTAGGTTTACTTTAAGATATATAGTCCACTATTAATATATATATATAATTATTTTCTTACATTCAAATTGTATAAGCTGTTGAGCTGCGCCACTCAACACGCAATGCCTCCAGAACTCGGCGGAAAGTGTGGAACAGAAAGTCTTAACACTAGGTTCCCTCTGCCTACCCTGCTGTGTGCGGGATACAGCGTGAAGCTGATTTTTTTTATATAAAATTGTTTAAATTAATTTCAGTACCATGTTTGTGACCTAAATGTTGTTAAAGAAACCTATTAAGGTTAGCCTTCTATTCCTTAAGGTAGTTTCACATGATGTTGTGTACGACGTACGTTGTTACGATAACGATGACACATATTTTTTTTCCTATTTTTTTAAATAAATAAGAAGCCGTCTTGGCTTAGTGGCACACCATACAACTATAATAGTGACGGTTATGGGCCCGATTTCCACAGGTAGCGAATTATTTTCTCATCTTTTCGCTCTGCACTGGTAACAAGACAATATGCAGCGTTGAGTTACGATTGCTACTGGTCCGTAAATGTTAAGTAGTTCTATGAATAATTACCTAAAACACTAATCATAACGATGTTTTTTAGAGAAGTTATAAAAACACAAAAATATATATATATTTAAATACAGGATGGAAGTGTCAGCGCTCCTTTTACGGGAACAGCATATAGGGTAAAATATTTAAAAACCGAATTAAAGAAATTAACCAAGATACCTCAACAGTTTGGACCAAGGATTTTTTTTTCATTTCACGATGATTATCCATACCTGTATTTCGTGTGACGCAGTTACGCATAGATACCAATAAAATAAACACATACTACTACAAAAATACTACTAAAGGTTAAACAATTTTGAACTTTGCCGCCAATACCTACTACTCGATTTCGGAATGAGGCGTATGCGGCGGTTTCCCTTTGCTAGGTTTATGTGTGCGTGCGTCGTTCTTGACAAATGGCGTTTTATTTTACAACGATAATTTTATTATATATTTGATAAAATCATCTTTGGGTAGCGGAAATTTGTAAAAATCTCCCTACAGAGACACTAACAACATAAATAAGTTGTAACAAGCGTATAAAAATTTCGACGTAGCTTGGTCGGTTTCCAGGAGGTGCGGGTTCGAGTCCCACTACGTTAAAATTTTTATACGTTTTCTAAATAAGTATTTTTCTTTTTCTTTCCTAAGTGTGGAATAACACTTTAAAAATGTTTAAAAAAACACCTTAATTTTTTTCGGGAAATATATATTTTTTAATTGTATAAGGCTTTTATTGAGTAGTTAAAGCTGTGGTTTCATTTAAAGTGGTGCTGACAAAAACACTCTATATATATCATTAACTGCCTTTCCCGTTTAATCTAAAAAAAGTAACAATTTAAAAAAAACACACGTCACATCATATCTGAACATACTCTAACAGCGTAATTTTACTGTAGAGCTCCACACAGTGTTTATATTTTCATTTTTGTTTCTGTCATTATTGCGTTTACAAAAGGCGAGGGCGGTCTAAAGACTCTACAGTTAGCAAGTGCCCACAAACCTTTTATGCTCACCTTTTCACTAAATTGTGAAGAAAAATTCATACATTTCTTACTATTTTTCGTTATTAAGTTTCTTTTTTTGAGAAAACGTTGGTCGACATGTGGCTTAGTTACGTTGAAAGAATGCTTCAAATATGTATCCAATGGTTGTGGGTTCAATCTCCACTCGGGGAAATGTTAACAATATGTAATTGAATTAATGAATAATTGGATTTAATTAAAGGGTGCAGTTTTCGTACGCGCCTACCTACCGCCTAGATAGACATGAAATAAGTATATATGATATATATTTTTTTCAAATATCAGTGAACAGTAGAGAAAAAAAATGTCCTAATGGGAATGGAGTGTCTTAACACTAGATTTCCAGTGCCCTCTGCCTACCCTGCTATGCGCGGGATTAAGTTTGATAAGAACGTATGGCTTAGTGGTTGAAGCTCCTAGATGGTTTCCTAGAGGCGCAGGTTGAAATCCACTTCCACTTCGCTAAAATATTTTTTATCTTTAATATGGGATAGCACATGAAAAAATTTCAAAGTAGAGTGTTTTTACGATAAGTTCACTCTGTCAGTTCTCAGTATCAGTATCAGTAACAGCCCTACGCCTACCCTAAAAAGTGGGTAACTTATAGAGAAAAAAAAAACTGAAATACACTTTTGTACTAAACGTCTATGTAAGATGATTGCTCTGTTAATTAGAGTTTTTGTAAGATTTAATCAAACTTCTTTAAGAAATTTAATAGCTTTTTCCTCAATTAATTATTATTGAGAGTGATTATTTTAGCTTTATTAATTAGATGAAGTTTATGATAAATTTATGTTTCATTTTTTTATTTTTATAATGTTTATTGTTGTATTTTTTTTAGCTTTATTTTATATTGTTGTTAATATTTATATTAGACTAGTTGTATTTCGCAACTCCGGTTGGCTGAATAAAATATAATAATAATATATAATATAATTTCTCAGTTGAAATTCAAAAACCTCTCAAACTGATAAAATCTTTATTAATGCGACCCACATGTCATATTTCAGCGTTCTACGCGTCTCTCAGTTGCTGAAGAGCTTATATAAATATACTTTTATATTTATTTCCAAGAAAAGCAAACTAAACTATGGCTTTTAATAAGTACAAATATTAAAAACACAAAAATATTCCCGCAATAAATAAATTATAGCGTTAAGTTTCACGAGGCAAGTTGTGGCGCAGGAGCATAAGTATGTAATAGAATACTATAGAATTATGATTATATTTAATTGTTATTAAATAATAAGAAATATATGTAGAAACATATATTATTTACTATAGAAAAATTTATGGACATAAAATATTTTATTTATATTCAAATTATACTATTAAGATGAAAATACTTTAACTAATTTCCAGAGGCCAGTCGTGGCGCAGGGGCAGAAAGTGTGACTGCAAAATCGACTGGTTGTGGGTTCGATTCCCACTCGAGGAGATGAAATATTTATTTACACTTATATTTTTATTTGTTTGCTCTGATGTCGAGGCAAAGCGCGGCGTTGAGTTCCGCCACTCAACACGCAATGCCTCCAGAACTTGGCGGAAAGTGGGGAACGGAGTGTCTTAACACTAGGTTCCCTCTGCCTACCCCGCTGTGTGCTGTGTGCGAGTGAATTTCCATAAAATTAAGACTATTTTTAGTAGTTATTAAATGATAAGAAATACATATTTAATAAAATCAGCTTCACGCTGTATCCCACACACAGCAGGATAGGCATAGGGAACCTAGTGTTAAGACACTCCGTTCCCCACTTTCCGCCGAGTTCACGAGGCACATCGTGTTGAGCGGCGGAACTCAACGCCACGCTTTGCCTCGACACCATAGCGAAGAAATGAAAATATAAATGTAAATAAATATTTTATTTCCTCGATTGGCAATCGAACCCACAACCAGTCAATTTTACAGTCACACACTCGTGCCCTTGGGCCACGACGGGCCACAAAATTTAATCATTTCTATAAATAATATTTTATAAATGTATGACAAAAAACTAACGGCCATGTTGGCTGTTGACATTAGACTATGATTTAGTCAGTATAAATAGAGGTGTTTAAGTAACTTTTCTTCCCTAGTTGTCAGCTCCGTGACCTTATAAAACTAAGTACCAAATCGTTACTTTTAAGTATTATGAGTATGTTATTATATGTTAATATTTACTCCTTAAATAAATATAATATATTGTTAATTAATGTTAGTAAATTATATCATAAATCTATGTAAATAAATTTGTTAAGTAGGTAGTTAAATAAATATTAAAATAGTTGATATGGTAAGCTTCTTTTCTTAAAATTTTTTGTTGGGTTACCTTATATATTGATAAAATATATCTAATAAATATATACATTTTATAACTTTTTTACTTCTATAATCTTAAATAAACAACTAAACAAATGAAAAATTGAATTGACTCATTTATCCATTAATCTTACTTAGCTCTAATCACATAATGGAGTTTGAATGTTGTTACACTTATCCTCATATTGAAATTATTTTCATTTCCCCACTCTGGTAGCTAAAGGGCGGCGTTGATTTCCGTCCTCAATAAACAATGTCTCAAAAAGGAATTTATCAAAGCGTCATGGCACAGCGGCACGGAGTTTGACAGTGAGCGTCACGGTTGCGAGTTTGATATCCACACGGGGTTTGCATCATTTGTGTTGTCCCGTGCTCAAACCTGTAATTGGGCTGAAAGTGAAGAATGGACTCAACATATGCGGGATACAGCGTGAAGCTAAAAAAAATATGAAATTCAGGTCATGATCACAATTTCGATGTTCCTGTTTAATTACTATGTCCTACAGCTAGAACAAACAAATATATAGTCAATTTGAATGTACAAGATTCTGAGTTGGATAATTTTTTCATTCAGTTTCACCACTTCCGGTGGCTATAGCTTGTTTTGTAGGCTTTGTTAGTTTCTGTATAAATGGAGAAATATTCATATAAAAATTAGATGTTTCGTCGTGTTCTCCGCCAAAGTAGTGGGATCATTATAGCACAGTGGTTTATAGGTTCAGTTCCCACTCGGGGTAATTAATTATTTTTATTTGGCTCGCTCTGGCAACAAAAGAAAGCACGCCGTTAAGTTTAGTTACTCAAAACGCAATGTCCTGAAAATTAAGTGGAGAGCGAAGAACAGTGTCTTGACACTTGGCTGCTTAAGCATTAAAAAAATAATTTATAACGATATTTGCATTTTGCTAATTTATATACTATATATATTTTGCTATTTATTACATTGTACACATCTACCGTTAACAGAATACAAACAATTACACCTAATCATTATTCACTGGCTATTTAGTAGAAACTATAAATTCCAGTTTCGTTAGTAAAAGGCAGTCTAATAAAGAACGAATCGGGTTTCACCATACATTATTAAGACGTGAACCGCTTGAAATCGAAATGCTAGAAGGGTCTTTGTAAACTACACGGTTTTCGTAAGATTAACGCGGAAAGCTTTTTGGAAAAGTGAGGTTGATTTATAGTCTTATTATAAAATAATGGATTATACTTTTTTTGAACGTCGTAATTGGAGACGTAATAACGTCGGAAAAAGCGTGAAGCTAAAAAAAAGTCAGCTTCACACTGTATCCCGCACGCAGCAATGTACGGCGGAACTCAACGCCGCGCTTTGCCTTGACACCAGAGCGAAGAAATGAAAATATGAATATTAATATTTCATTTCCTCGAGTGGGAATCGAACCCACAAACTGTCACGTTTTCAGTTAAACTTTCTGCCACGATTAGCCACGTAAAGCTGATATTCAATTTCATATATATATTTTCTTCATTTCTATTTATACACACCGACGAGACTGTAAATATTAAACTTAATATCAGGTTTAAAACATACAGAGTCAATGTTTACTTTATATCAGCCATATAAATTTTCATATGACAGTCTGATATTGTATTCATTATTTAGTTTTATCATATTGTATGTGCATTGACAATATTATTTATACGAAATTATATTATTAATATAATATAGAGGTGTATGGCCGGTACTAAGTTAGACTCGAGTGGAGTGGCGGTTACTAGTAAGATCTAATGTGTTCTACTATTCAGGTCCCGGCCATCACCAGACTAGATCGATGGTACCATATTATTGTACTGTCATGCTATATTTAGTATAACTACCAAATTTCATGATAATATGACTAGTTTAAATTAAACTAATGCTTGCAACTCGCATTCTGATGAATGATCACTGCATCGTCTGCGTACAGCAGGCAATTCACATTCAAGTCACCTACTTTCACTCCCATATCACAAGAGAGAAATAAAGTGATATGGCATTAGTCACTATTCAGAAAGAAGGGGAAAATAATCTAAGCCTGAATGCGAATAGGACAAGGGTTCTGGTTTTTGAAATAGATGAAGAAAGGATGGAAGGCAAGATCAGTGTAAAAAACAAGATATTAGCACAAATGAATGAAGTAGTAAGGTAAGTAGCGTGAAGCTGATAAAAAAAGTAGTATATTTGAGAAATATGTTCAATAGAGATGGCAGATTTGAGATGAATGTGGAAAGGCGTATTGCTGCCGATAACAGAGTTCACGGAGCTTTAGCTGCATTGATGAGACCGCAAAACGTCAGCACAGCTCCACGTTTCACCGTACACAATGCAGTGTTGGTACCGACGCTGTTATACGGCAGCAAAACGAGGGTATTACAGAAGAAGAATCAATGAAAGATGAATGCCGTGGAGATGCAATCTCTTCGTAGGATATGCGAAGTCAGCTTAGTTGATCGAATCCGCAATGAAGAGATGTACAAAATGGTAGGTACTAGCGAAGATGTCACGGTGAGAATAAAGAAGAACGTGCTCAGCTTGTTTAGGAGAGTCGAACGAATGATTGATGAAAGAATGGCAAAAAATATTTATGATGGAAAAGTGAGTAGTAAGAAAGATAAGGGGGGACCTCGGTTTACCTTCGAAAACACTGTATCAAAGATACTGGTGGAAGGTCACGTAAAGAGCATGAGGACCCCTCGGAGGGCGTGTATGAAGAGGTTTATTATAGTGGACGAGGCTAAAGAGGTATGTAGAGACCGTAGCGTTTAGCACCCCGTTCTCTCTGACTACTCCACTAGGGATAAAGCGTAAAGTTAAGTTAAATTAAATTCTTTAACTGGATTAATCTCGTATAAGTAGTATTATATAGTTTTGGAAATCCGACGTTTCGAACACTTTGTAGTAGTCCGTGGTCACGAGTAGACAGTAGACCACAGTCTACCCAAGACCACGGACTACTACCACGCTTTCTAACATATATAATACTGAATATACACGATTAATCCAAAAATCTTAGTATAATTCTCGATATCGTAAAAGCGTGTTATAAACGCAGTGACGTTTTGTAGTACTCAATACGTCTAAAATCTGTCCAAGAAAATTGACAACAAATATGTTAACTAAACGTAACCTACGTTTGTCTATCTTAAAAAAATTTTTACTTTGCAACAAATGCTTCCAATTCTAATTCTTCTTCTTCTTCCAATGCTAATTATTCTTGTAGAACATAAACTGATAGCCTCAGTACAACTGTAGAAGTGAGTGGTGCAGTGGCACAGCATCAGTTTGTAGAAGCAACGGTTGTAGGTTCAATATCTACTACGGTGAATGTATTTTGTTCCATTTTCCACGCTTTCGTAGGCAATACACACTGCAGTGTTGAGTTTCGCAGCTTAACACACAATGTTTCGAAAAGTGTACGGCGCATGGGGAATGGAGTGTCTTAAAACTAGGTTCCCTTTGCCTACCCTGCGATATGCGGAATATAGCGTGGAGCTAAAGACAGCGTTGAGCTCATTTTTGTGTATATTTTTATAATTGTGTACAATAAAGAAATAATAAATAAAATTAAATGAAACTTAAGACTTATTTGTTGGTTACTGTATAAGTAATTAAACTAAGCAATATAAACATTTGTATGGCCACCCATTAGTTAAACAAATAGCTAAGTGGTTAACAGATAGACTTCATCTCATTTGTAGTCCTCTAACGTTCAATGTATTTAGCGTGATCCCCTTAATAGTCTTTTATGTATTTTTTCAAGGAAGTTTCTAAGTAGTTTGAGGCCATCGTAGTGCAGAAGCACAAGGGTTGAGGAAATGAGTTATTATTTATTAATATTTTCATTTCTTCGCTCAGGCACTAAATTAAAAGCCCGGCGTTGAGTTCCGCCACTCAACACGCAATGTCTCGAAAAAATCGCCGGAAAGTGAGGAACTGAGTGTCTTAACACTAGGTTCCCTCTGCCTGCCATCATCATGATTATTTAAGTTTATAGGTTCACGCTTTAACCCGCAAAGCCTGCTAAGCAGATGGAGTTTAGTTGCGAGATATCTTGTTTCTCAATTCCCGAATTCAAGAGATTGCGTGTCGAGCAGTGGAATTTAACTCCGCGCTTTGTCTTGGAAAAAAGGAGTTGGCCTTGAATAAGGATAAAACCAACAACTTTCGCATCGCATATACAGACAAATATTCTCCTTAAACTAAAGTTATTTAGTTTATATTTTTAAATATATTTTTTTAGTTTTGCCTCGTTACCAGAGCAAAGCCCACAACATTTTTTAGCTGATATTAAAATATTTTAAATAAAATCAAGAAAGTCGAAATAACTATTGTTTCTTATCAACTTTACGCTCCAATTCGTATAACAGGTATGTACCTACTACAGAGTCATAGAGACTCTTTTGTCAAGTGACATCTTTCTCCACTTTCCGCCTGAATTCGAGACATTGCTGCACTTATCATTTTCCAGAGTGGAAATCGAATCCCTAACCATAACCGTTACAGTCGAACTTCCTACCTATCTCTTATATTATTTAACATGTCATCAAACAACGGTAAATTAAAGTCTAAAATTCACACGGCGAAATATATTCACCACATAACATTTAAAGGTACATACATACATTCATTCTTCATGAGCCTTCAAAGGTCCTTTGTAATTAGAAGGTGAAATTTTGGTGTTTATTTAACAAAATGGATAAAATTAAATATTTTTTTTAGCTTCACCCTGTTTCCCGGTTTTAGCAAGGTGGGCAGAGGGATGTAGTATTAAGATACTACGTTCCCTACACACTTTTTTATTTTCGAAACTTATATAGACTTATAGAGAATTTAATTTGAGATTTAACACCGCGTTCTGTGCTATTCCCAAATCGAGGAAATGAAACTAATTCATTCTCCCTAGTAGGATTAGAAATAGCTTATTATATTATGATAAAAAAATAATAATAAACGAATATTTTGCAAAACAGTTTCATCAAAATAACCAATATCCGTCTGTCAGTATCGTCAGTCCCTAGAGAGACTTACGGTAATAAAAATTCTACTAAGAAGATAATACTTTTGTTAACCTTGGAGTTACTAAGATATTCTATTTATAAAATGATTTCGTGGAAAGAGTATTGAATTCAAAAAGGTTTTAGCTCGTGGTGAAATTTTATGAAATATCTAGGCTTTATTAAGTTAAAAAATCGTGGAAAATTTAATAAAGTGGCGCAACGGCTGTGGGTTTTTTTATTTTTTTATTTATTACTATGAAATATCCATACAAATATAATTTTACTATAATAAGGCACTACAAAAAACCACGAAGGTTTGTCTCGAGTACCATAATTCGTCTAAATTATAAATTAAAGTAATATTTCTGTAATAATTGATTTAAACTCCCCTCAGTAATTTTACTTCGTATTTTAGTCTCCAAGTTATTTATTAAGTAAGGAACTATATATGACCTGGTGCGCTGTCCGTATTTGTTATTAGCTGATAATGAAACTAATTTATTTTGTGTCATATTGCGTGTTGCAATTTTATGAGAAATTTTATTTTGAAACTACGAGTCAAAATAATTTTCTTTTAATATTGTAAATTTAATTTTATCATAAATGGGAATAACTTGGCAGTACTTAAAGAGAAAGTTTTCTTCAGCAAACGAAAAGCTCTCTTGAAGTTTGATTTTTAAAGGGACGATGTTTTTTAATATTCTAACTTGTAATCGGTATATGTGACTCAAGTATGTTTTGTCAGTTGTGCCATAACTGCTTAGTCCATATAAAATAATTGAATCAGCTAATGCGTTATAAAGCATTATCTTAGACTTATAATTATGTTAAACTACTTTTTATAATGACAATATTTGCCAAAAATGATCTTAGTTTATCACATACGTAATTAATATGCTTATGCCAGTTAAAATTGTGATCAATTGTTAATCCTAAATATTTATGGGATAGTACTACTTCAATCGAAGGACAACCGCAGTGGTTACTGGGGTTGTGCAAGTAGCTGTGAGTGTGGGCTATAAGATTGCAATTCATATCGCTACCTACTTGAAGATTTGGTGAATCAGTTTAGTTTTTTGCGGATTTAATACAAGATGACTATCATGACACCATATGTTTAACATATCGAAGTCTTCCATCACTTTAATAACGTTATGCCTTCATTCACGTCTTTAGCAGCTACAAGCACACAAGTATCATCAGCGTATTGATAAGTTATACAATTATTAAATATTTTACTCATATTATTTATATAAGCTGTAAGTGTAAAGGCCCCAGGACTGAGCCTTGAGCCGTGCTCTCCGAGACTTTTATACTTGCGCTAAAACTGTCGCATATTTTTACGCAATAACTATTATCTCTAAGGTAATTTTCACACCATTTAAACAATGGTCTACGTATTCCCGTGTTTTCTAATCTTTGTACAAGTAAGTTGTGGTCCAATGTGTCAAAAGCGCGGGAGAAATCAATAAACAGCGCCAGATCATGTAGTTTCTGATCTAACGAATATAAAAATATTTTTTCAATTCTAATCAGTAGTTCCTGAGCAAATAAATTCTTCAGATTTATAATATTAAGTACAGATATATTCACATATAGATATAGATACTCTTATTATATTTATTTTTTAATACATATTGAATGGCAAATGGCAAAATCTTGACACATTAAAAACAAAGTTAAAAATCATATATACTAACAACATAAATAAGTTGTAACAAGCGTATAAAAATGTCGACGTAGCTTGGCGAGAACGCATGGCTTAGTGGTCAGAGCGCCTGGTCGGTTTCCAGGAGGCGCGGGTTCGAGTCCCGCTGCGTTCAAATTTTTATACGTTTTCTAAATAAGTATTTTTCTTTCC
>DWLH01001830.1:0-11887 GCA_018249795.1 Heliconius telesiphe telesiphe | reverse complement strand
CCACCATAATAAATTTAGTCAAAACAATTCTAATAATAAATTCTTATTTTTTATTTTAGTATTCTAATATTCTTAACAATAATTAAAAATAATATAATAAATGTATAATTTTAAGATACTGTCACACGCATCCTTCTTTTGCTCATTTTACGGTTCTGTAACTCTAAGGAAAAACCGGAGCCTTTATAAGATTACTTTTCTGAGATATACTGTATTTACTGGCACGTACAGTATATCAAAGATTTTTTTTCGATATTATAAGCAAATCATCTTCATTATAATTTTTTTTAGAGGGAACCTAATATTTAACACTCCGTTCTCCACTTTCCGCCGAATTCTAGAGGCATTACGTGTTGAGTGGCAGACTCAATGCCGCGTTTAGCCTCGACACTACACTAGGCTGACACTAGGTTTCTTCTGCTTACCCTGGTATGTGCGGAATACAGAGTGAAGTTAAAAATATACATATTTTAAGCAAAACTTTTATATTACAATCTATCCCAAGGAGATAGGCTCTATCCCAAGCAGGGATATAGCCTAACGCTATAACACTCCGTTCCACACTGTCCGCTGAATTCTGGAGGCGTTGCGTGTTGAGTGGCGAAACTCAACGCCGCGCTATGTCTCGACACTATAGCGAACATTTTATTTCCTCGAGTGTGAACGATCAAACCTACGACGTGTCGCGTTTACAGTCCCACGTTCGTGCCCCTGCACCACCACTGGCCTCATAACATAAATATATTTCTCGCATATAATTTAAATTTAATTAAGTGGTGGAACGGAGTGTTGTAACACTAGGTTCAATAAAGAACTATAATATTAAAACTGCGCAGAAATAGCGCTCCATACATTAATATCTTTCAAACACCGTTACGTTACATAGCAAAAATATATTTTAAGTTGAAGCCAATTTATATAGACTTGAATAGATATGCCGCGCCGGAGCAAAAACCAAACGTTGAAAAGTTAATTAAGGACATGCCACGAATGTTAGATTGTTTTTCTTTTTTTTTCTATGTTGCTAGTTATTATAGACAGGTACATTCAAAATAAAAATAACAAAATTCTAACAGTCAATCGTGGAGCAGGGGCACAAAGTGTGACGCTAAAATCGACTGGTTGTTGGTTCGGTTCCACTCGAGGAGATGAAATATTTATTTGAATTTATATTTCCATTTCTTCGCTGTGGTGTCGGGACAAAGCGCGGCGCTAAGTTCTGCCACTAAACACGTAATACCTCCAGAATTCGGCAGAAAGTGAGGAACGGAATGTCTTAACATTAGGTTCCCTCTGCCTACCATGCTGCTAGCTAAAAAAAAAGCTAGAAGCTAGAAGCTAATAAAAAAAATTCTAGTATAAATGATTGAATAGAAAATATCAATCAAATCAAAATACATTATCTATGTGATAATGATTTTTGTAATTTGTTATATTTTTTATATGCCTATGTATATATTGTGAGGCTAGTCGTGGGCCAGAGGCAGGTTGTGAGTTTGATTCGCACTCGCTCGGCTCGCCAAGGCGGAGAGTGGGGAACGGAATTGTCTTAATGGTCACTGAGTGTCTTAACACTAGTTTCCCTCTGCCCATCCTGCCGTGTGCGGGATACAGTGTATATGCTCAAAAAATATATTTCAAGGAAAAGTTTTATATAAGACTTGGCGCAGCGTCTGAATGTAAAAGCGCCAGTTGTGGGCTCGATTCCAGGCAGAGGTAATGTTAGGATTCCCCGCTATCCATGCATTACCCAATTTTTGAAACTTTGCGCGTTGAGTGGCGGAATTCAACACAGTGACTAGCCAGAGCTTTTTAATAATTTTAAATTAAATATTTTTTGTTTAATTTATGAATAATGTACGACAACAGGCAAAGAATCATAAAAAAATCTTAGCTCCATACAAAAATAAGAAAAAAGAACATCAATCCATTCTATTTGTTTATTTTTTTATTTTCTTTACAATTCGAGGCCAAAATAACGCTATTTCACTTTCACCGTGACGCTATTATAATAAAAAAAAATTACAACCGTGAACACTTTCTTAGTCGAGTTTATTATGATTGTTAGTTTTGACCGGATGCCGTCTACCGGTATTCCACTTGTGATTTACGCTTTGTAATGCTTTTTGAGATTTTTTTAGCTTCACGTAGTATCTTGCACATTCCAGAGTAAGCAGAGAAACAGGGAACCTAATACAGACACTCTCATTAAGACACTATCGTTTCACCAAATTCTAGAGGCATTATGTGTTGAGTGATGGAACTAAACGCCGCGTTTTGCCTCGTTATAGCGTAGCGTGGAAATAAAAAATATTTAATATTTAATTTTCTCTAACTTTGTGGAAATCGAACCCACAACCTGTAGCGTTTACAGTATCACGCATGAGCCACGATGGGCCTCATTGATTTAAGATAGTTAAAAAAAGCAATTGCTCGCTTTTATTAAGCACGCTTTCTATAAAGCAAGGTATACTGAAGGAACTTAGTGTTGAGATACTCTGTTCTCCACTGGCGGAACTTAACGCCGCACTTTGTTCCTCCTTTTTCAGTACAAATTTAAATTTATATTTTTGGAGAATACAATCTGTGGTTTCCTATATAATACAACCAAGCGCTAAATAACTATAATTGTACTGGCGGTTACGCAAATTGTGGCATTAAATTCTGTCATTGGAATGTTTGTCTCTGTTTTGTTGAATAAAAAAATAAAACGGAGTGTTCTTTTCGGTAGATTATTTCATTATTTTATAATGTGAAAGTTAACTACAATCTAAGGCCAATTTTTAATCGTTTTATACATATGTATGAACTGCCAGAACAAAAAAGCAATAAGCTCATCTCTATCTCTATATAATAAAACAGTAAAAATATTTTGTCTGTACATTTAGTAATTTCGACTGAAATGGATAGAGGGACACTAAAAAAGAATAATAGAAAGCAAAAAGATATTTTTTGAATTTCTTGTTTGTCTGTCTGTCTGTCTGTCAATATGTATGGTCACGGTAATCTCCGAAAGTACAGAACCGATTTACTTAAAAGTTTCACCAATTGCTTTCTTTTAACTTAACTTAACATTTAAAGTTTGAGAAAGATTAAAATCGGTTCATTAAAAAAAGTATCGTCGTTTGAATGAACTCAAGGAATTAGTTTGCCTGCGAATGTTATATAGCAATCGCGCTGGTGAGATTCTTGGCTAAAGAATGACATTCGAAACGTCTTGGTTATATGACTGTTGATAAAAATATATATTTTTAAAGCACTATTGTTCAGAGTACAAACAATAAAGTTCATAAATCATAACAGTTAAGTTTAAGTCGTAATTAATTCAACACATGGATAAAGGCCGATTTGATCTTCAAAGAAATATTACGTAAATACATAGATTCTTCGGTTCATTCGTTCGTTTGAAATAAATCTATATAAAAATTTCTAAAAACATCTTTCCTACGTGTAATAACTACATATTTACCAATTGTACATTTAGCTAATGATATATGTAACTAATAGAAAAACTGTACAGGAGTTAATATGCAAACATTACAGTTATTTTACAAAGAATATTACGAATCCTTACCCAAATCAATAATTTAACATTTAAGGCTATTTCTGAAAGAGTAAATTAAATTATTCACTGGCATCAGCAAATTTAACAGAGTTTTAAAATTATGATGAGACGTACATTACATAGGTAAAAAGAACGTAATGTTACAAGTAATATAAGTATAAGAAATTATTAGCTTTATGTATATTTTTATGATCATCAATAATCATGTAGTTTAAGCGGGCGAAGCCGCGGGCGGGCCGCTAGTTTTGATATAAAATAAATGAAACAGTACCAACTCTCTAGCTTACAACAAAAGAAGTAATTGTATACATTTTTTCACCACCATTGTGTTTTTTTTACTACTTTTGAAAAAGGGGCGTAAATGGAAGTAGTATTGTATTGGGGAACATAAAGTGGACGAACGATATTGTGGAAGGCAACTAGAAGTAATAATGCAAAATTTCTGTGCGTCAAAACGAATAAAAGGAATTAACTCATTCCCCCTAGTGGGAATCGAATCCACAGCGTTCACCTTATACAACTACAACTGCGTTCAAAATAAGTCGAAGAAAATGATGACTGCTACTTTCATTACTTTCCCATTGGTTTCGAACTTACCACTATAAAGTAATAAATGTAAGTAAGATAGAAGAGTCAAACCGCAATAACCACAACGTTGCCTAATGATTTTAATCTTATAAATGTAGCTCTTACAAAAAAATCTTAACCTAAATATAATAATATAAAGAAAGAAAAAAAAAGAAGGCCGTCGTGGCACAGGGGCACAAGTGTGCAATTGTTATCGCAACGGTTGTGGGTTCGATGCCTACTCGGACATATTATATAGCCATTGTCATAGTGGTAAAGTGTATGTGTAGAAGCACGATGGTAAGACATAGTGCGGCTTTGAATTCCGCAACTCAAGATGTAATATGTCGAATTTTGACAAAAAGTAGTGAACGGAATTCGTTAACACTAGAAGCCTACTCTTTTAAATAAGGGAAATAAACAGATCTGCAATTTAAAAGATAGCGCGAAGTATTATTCCACATTTAGGAAAGAAAAATACTTAATAAGTATCTAATTTTATGTCTCAAAAAGAGGCAAACAGTGTTATACCAAATATTTTACAAATTACTATGAAAAATATATTTTTTAAATAGTACTTACTACTGTTATGTACTTCAAAAACCAGTCGTGGCACAGGGGCAGAAGGGTAAGTTTACTACTGTAAACGACCAATTGCGGGTTCGATTCCCACTTGAGGACATGAAATATTTTATATTTTCGTCTCGTATTCTAGTGCGAAATACGACGTGAACAACAAAAAAAAGAAAAACAAACAAACAAATTTTAACATATATAAAGAATATATATATATATATAAACAGCACTTTACGTAGAGCGATCCACACTCAAAAAATTGGCTTTTCTTACCATCTGACGTGAGAAGAACGAATGATGGCACTAATGCGAGGGTTTGTAAGAAATAGCATTACCATATATGGTAACATAATATTTATGATCACTTTCGAACACGAACATTACCCAAACGTAAGGCTTTGACAGTACAAGCTATCAGGTTTTCCTTTTGTCCAATTGGGTTGTTGGTGTGACTCGTCCTTGATACTTAAATTGATTTTATTTATTGTATTTTTATATATTCTTTCCTTATTTAATTTATTTTAACGTCAAGTAAACTAAGGGTTTTATTTCAGTGTCATCATAGCTCATTTTGGACATCTTGGGTATTTTTTATGTTAATCAATATTTATAATGCATCTAGCTGTTTATGGGTTCGATTTTCATTAGAGGAAATTAATAATTTTAATTTCCTCAATCTGGTAACAAAACAAAACTTGCTTGTGCTAAGATCATCTCAAAAATAATGTAAAAAGTGAGAAATAGACACTTCATTTCTAACCTTTTGTTTCCTCTTAAAACTATAAGCGGGATAAAGCGTGATGATTTTTTTGTAGCTTCACGCTGCATCCCACACATAGCAGATTAGGAAGAGGAAACCTGGGAACCTGGTGTTAAGACACACCGTTCCCATTAAGACGCTGCAGTTCTGCACTTTACGCCGAATTCTGGAGGCGAATCTCATACAATTTTTTTTTATAACAAAGCTTTGTGTTGACTTTCACGACCCTAAACGTAATACCTTGAATTCGATCTTAAGCCAGAGACCGGAGTATAGAAACTAACATTAATTACAGTGACAAAATACTCTCTCTTCTATATTTTGACTCATTAAATTACTAATTCGAGGCCTGTCGAGAACCACCGTGGCGCAAGAGCACAAACGTGTAACTCTAAATACGACAGTCTATGAGTTCGATTTCCACTCGAGGAAACGAAATATTTAATATTTTTACTTCCTCGCTCTAGTAACGAGAAAAGAGTGGCGTGCAGCTCCTCTACTCAATGCCTCTAGAATTTGACGGAAAGCGCAGAAGAAAAGAGTCATAATGAGAACGGAGTCCCTTAACACTAGGTCCCCAGGTTCCCTCAACCTACCCTGCTATATGCGGGTTATTAAAATACGAGTATATAACCTGAAGATAAAAAAAATACTACTTACACAAAATATCTTTCTTTACCATTTACCCTTTACAAAAAGAGTTTCAAGTAAAATTAAATGTTAATAATTAAATGTAAAAGAAACTGAGTAGCAATAAAACTCGCCCCCACTTAAGAAAATCGCGTTAACTTAAACAAGAAAAAAAAGGAAAAAAAAATAACAACTATAAAACAGAACATTATAATCTGATAAATCTTTTAGAAGAGGGGATGCTGTGTGAAATCGTCCCTTACATTTATCACGTTGTATTAAAATAAAAAGTTGGTCTTTTGTCTTTAAAAGCCTATTTTGGAAATTGTTATTGTATTTTTTTATTATATGTATTTTTTGATGTTATACTAGAAAGGTTATAACGAAACCAATGTTGGAAAACGTATTAAAGTTTTGACGGAAGGAGATTTGAACTCGTGCCTCTTGGGAACTGTACAAGCGCTCTGATCACTAAGCCAAACGTTCCTATCAAGCTACGACGAACGAAGAATAATTACTTTTTTCTCTACACATCTTTCACATATGTATGTATATATACATGAAATACAAACTAGTTAGTAGTTAATTACTTTTTATATTTTTTTGTTTATTTAGAAACAGTGTGACTGTAAAAGCGACGGTGGGGGATTCTAATCTTATTTGGAGGAATGAATTATTATTTGTTAATGTTTTCATTTCTTCGCTCTGGTAAGAAGACAAAGGGCGGCGTTGAGTCCCGATACTTAACACGCAATGTTTTGAAAAGTGGAGAAATTCGGTGGAAAGTGGCCTAAGAAGAATCTTAACACTAGGTTCCCTCTGTCAACCCTGCTATATGCGTAATACAGCCAAAGAAGTGAAATGAAAAAAAACAAGACTTAATCGAATGTATGACCTAGTAACTGCCGTACTAGCACTATGCTATACAAATACATAATATACCTAATACTTTACAATTCATTAGGAGCTGATCTGCCATTTTATTTTTTAACATTATTGAAGTGTTATTCCACACTTAAGAAAGAAAACGTAAAACAAATTTTGAACGTTCGAAATTCAAAATTACTATACATTTTCTTAATAAGTATTTTATTTTTTGCTGCAAGCTGAATTCGAAGGCGGAACACGCGTGTGCGGAACATTCGAAGGCGGAACACACTTTTTTTTTTTCAGCTTCACGCTGTATCTCGTACATAGTAAGGTAGGCAGAAGGAAGCTGTGAATCTAGTGTTAAGACACTCCGTTCCCTTAAAAATGCATCCGTTTTCCACTTTCCCCCGAATTTTTCAGGCATTACGTGTTGAGTGGTAGAACTTAACGCCCCTGCGTATTCAATTGAATGATTTTTAAAAAGCTATTTTATGTGAAAATCTATTTAATTAATAGAACATTGATCTTGATTCCAATAACAGAAGTTATAGCATAAGCGGCACAAGCTTCTCAACGCGGTAGATCTTTTCCCAATTGGGTGAATAATAGTTTAATATTATCCTTTTTGTCACTGTGGTAACGAGGAAAAATGCATCGTCAAGCTTCGCCACTCAACACACCATGCTTCCAGAATTTGGCCGGAAATCTTAATGTGAACGAGGCGTCTTAACATTAGGTTCCCAGGTTCCCTCTACCTATTCTGATATGATACAGCGTGAAGCTAAAAAAAATATACACGAATGTTTTTATGTCGCATGCCAAGAGATCTAGCAACCAAGCATCTTGTTATGGAAAATATACTTTAGCTTAGTATTTTAATTACCCAAAATCCCCACCTGTTACTAAATAAAATCTTTCATATACATTTATATTTTTCTCGCTGTCTCCTATACTATGTAGTAATTATAAAGCCATTTCTACAAACCCACTGTTGCCCTCGCTCGAAGTGGACTACGGGGTGAGCAAGTCTATGAACTAGTCTTTACTTAGAAATTATATATTTGTAACGAGAGTTAACTGGGAAATTGAAAAAGTATCCATATTTTTCCTCTTATTTGTGATAAATGTTTTCATACTACATTCTATTCTAGTTACCTCAAAACCTAAATTAGTCTTTATTAGTAAGTTATTTTGCGGTACAATATGTCAAGTATTAACTTTTAACGTAAAAAAGTATGAAAACTATTTTTTTTTATTAAAAAATACAGAATACATAAAATAAACAGATGAAGACGGAAAAAAGTAGATGGTGAGGATTAAAATAAATAGAGCCCCTCATGGCGCAGCGTCACAGCGCAAGTGTACTCTCTGTAAACGCGACAATTGCGCTTTCCATTCCTATTCGGGGTAATAATTTATGTTATTTTTTTCGTTCTGGCAACAAGACAATGCCCAGCGTTGAGAAAGCGTGCTCAATACGCGATGTCTCGAAAATTAGGCTGACAGTAGGAAATGGAGAGTCTTATCTAGGTTTTCTCTTCCTTCCTTCAATACAACAAGAATACAACGTGAAACAATAAAAAATAACAACGAATTGCCATATTTATTTATTTATTTCAAACATTTAGCAAAGTTGTACAAGAAACAATTTGTACGATAATAACCGCATTAGTGAAACGCCCACCTCTCATGCGTTGCTTAGTATCAAAAAAAAAATTATAACTGTTCTAAATACATATATGAAACAAAGCAAAATTTACAATAAAATAGAAAAAAATATATATTCAACGTGATCACTTAATTTTTGTGCATCTTCCTCCATATAGAGAAAAGCCTTACTTTCGTGGTCACCGGAAACTAATGTCAATAATAGAGTCTATTACTAGGTATAATATATGATATACTGATATTAAACAAATGAAACTGAAAAGTTTGTTTTGGTCAAACGTACAAATCTCAGAAACTCAGAAAAATTGTTATAAATGTGCTATATTTATTAAACAAAGGCATAATGCATGACGTCAATGTTTGTGTGTTCGATATCCACCCGAGAAAATGAAATATTAAATACTTTAATTTCCTCGCTCTGGTAACGTAGGCAAAGCGCAGCGTTGAGTTCCGGCACTCAACACGCAATGTCTTCAGAATTCGTTGGAGAGCAGGGAACGGAAGTGTCTTAATGAGAACGGAGTATCTTAACACTAGGTTCCCATATGCGGGATACAATGTGAAGCTAAAAGTAATAACCTATAATATCTCACATTTTATGTAACTAACATACCTAATAAGATTTGAACCAGCAACTATTACATCAAGCCAAGCGCGTCTCAACTGTTTTACATACGCTGGCGTCAGATAATGTAAATTGTTTAGATACAAGAATAATTCATCTCATGAATATTTATTATAATGTTCATCATGTTTCTCGTAAATTACAGATTTTCATATAAACTATTTTAATTTGCAAAGTATCAGCATATATTAACGCTATAACGCAGTTGTGTTATACTAAGACTAAATATATTTTTAGAAAACGCATCAAAATTTGAACGTAGCGGGATTTGAACACGCGCCTCTTGGTTACCGTCCATCCGGCAATCCGTCCTTGGACGGTTTCCAAGAAGTTTCTTATTGTGGAATAACACTTAACAAATGATAAAATAATTATATTAAGATTGTCTTTTATTACGATATGTATGACGATTCAAATATTGTAATTTTAATGTCGTGCTTGGTGCAAGCAGTGTTTATACATTCGATTCCTATTAAGAGTTTGTTTTTTTTAGATTCCCGCTGTATTTTGCATATAGCAGGATACGCAAAGGGAACCTAATAAATACAATCCGGTCCCCATTTCCTGCCAAATTTTGAAAATATTGCGTGTGAATGGATCTCAACGCTGTATTTTGTCTAAATACCAGAGCGAGAAAACATCAAAATTTATATACATTTTTCCAAAAAAGTATAATATTTTTCTATCCTAAGTGTCCAAAATCTTTAAAAATGTTTAAAAAATATATTTTTATTATTTCTATTACGTATATTTTAAATGTATAGAAGAAAGGATTTGAGCAGTGTTTCATGTTAGAAAATTATTTAATTTCCTCTGCGAATTTTGATTTGTTTGTTGTGGATTTATTATTACTACAACTATAGCTCAGCTCGTTCCAAGATAAGCTTAGTTTTTTGAAAATACTATCCTAATAAGTTTGGTTAAGGAAGTATGTTAACATCTGTATGTACATTTTGTTAGCGCTATATATCACATATATGTAGCAGGATAGGAAGAGGGAACCTAGTGCTAAGACACTGCGTTTTCCAATTCCGTCCAATGTTCGAGTCACACGCTTTGTCTAATTATTAAAAACCAATGTACCATGACAGTCTTTCATTTCATATATATTTATAATCTTGCAAGATAAACAAAGTGAACGTAAAGAACTAGTGAAGAATGTAGTTAAGTCATTCTCCATATTTCATGGCAGGGTAATTAAACGGCAACAAAAACCAAAAAAATTAAAAAAAAAAATGTTTCGCAAGATGAAAATGAATCCACGATACAAAAGCCAAATTTATAATGACTTTATTTTTTTTTTGTTTGAAGCTGTATCCCGCATATAACGGGCAAACTGGGGAAATCTAGTGTCGTACCACCAGATCTATCATTGAACTGTTTGACACAAAATGCTAAAAACATCCATGTATTGTCATCTACTAAAATAAAAATAATTTGTTTTGTTATTCATAAATAAAATATCTGCATAAACTGATAACCATATTATAATATACAATATTTGCGATTTAAATCGCAAGTCCTCGGTAGTATAGTGGTAAGTATCCCCGCCTGTCACGCGGGAGACCGGGGTTCGATTCCCCGCCGGGGAGGATTTTTGTTTTTGTGAGAGTTTTTTCTTACAGAATAAACTTTGTGTTATATTGTTATTTGACATTTTATAAAAATAATCTTTTTGTGAATTTAAAATAGGTTCCACACCGTTTCCTTATTTTCCATCACATTTTCGGGGCCTAGCGTTTTGAAGTTAACGCCACAAACAACGACTAAATCAATATCTATATATATAAAAGGACATGTACCTGACTGACTGAGTTAAGACGCAAGCACAGCCGTAACCGTTGTGCGAAGAAACGTTAAATTTGGACGGATGTTTATTTCTATAATCTGGACATCCACTAGGATGTGATTTTGAAAAATTTTAACCCTAAAGGGATGAAATAGGGGTTGAAAGTTTGTATGGATGTTTCTTAAATCGGCACCGATTTTAATAAAATTTGAAATTCAAAGTCTTAGAGATTTCATTGAATACGTATTTCATGGTTTTTTAAAATTCACCCCATAAGGGTTTAAATAAGGGATTGAAAGTTTATATGGAAAAATCTTTAAATCGCCACCGATTTTTATAAAAAAAATTAATTCAGACTGTTAAAAATAATTTATTGAACACGTCTTTCATGGTTTTAAAATTCACCCCTAAGGGTGCAAATAACCGAGCGAAGCCGCGCGCGCCCGCTTGTCTTAAATAATTTAATCTCCTGAGTGGGCCTAATGGCCTCAGTTTTCATTCGAACAACAAAAATATTATTAAATTAACATAACATTTCTAAATGATTCATCATTTTATTGTGCAAATGTAGCGGCCTTGTACGAGGCCAACTGAGGCCTCCAAGATGTTTTATACAACTGGACATATTATACGGTATAATCCACTTTCTATAGAGAGTTCAAAAGTTTTAACAGTAAATAATGTTGACATACCCAAAAAGTTATTTAAAATCATGGTGGGTCTCTTCTTCCTTTGTTAAAATCGGTATAAAAATGTATTAGGCCTCCGTGGCTAAGTGGTACAGCGTCTGACTGTAAACGCGACGGTTGCAGGTTTGATTCCCAAACAAGAAAATAA
>DWLH01001829.1:0-11891 GCA_018249795.1 Heliconius telesiphe telesiphe | reverse complement strand
CAATGCCTCCAAAATTCGGCAGAAAGTGGGGAACGGAGTGTCTTAACACTAGGTTCCCTCTGCCTACCCTGCTGTGTGCGGGATACAGCGTGAAGCTAATTTTAATAAATATGGATAACATAATACCTGTATAAAATGAACACACGTCCAATATTTGTTTTATAGGAAACGATAAAGTTATAAATTAAATTCCAATGCAATAAAGACCGCCACATAAAAGGATTTTCAGCGAGGGTCCCTTGAAAGTAGGTTATTACTTAAAATTAACTTGTTCATTAGGTTGTATCAAAGCGAAAGGCCAATGAAGCGGCAAACTCTAAACATTTTGTTACTCAAACTTAAAATAACTTTGACATTTAACACTATCTATTAATAAATAATATAATTTTCTAAATTAATATAGTTTCATTTAAATCTGTGTTCTATATGATTTTTTTTTTGTGAACTGAAAGATTCTTAAAATATATCAGAATATAATAAGAGGAGGCCGGTCGTGGTGCAGGTGTACGAGCGTGTGACTGTAAGATTATAGGTTGGATTTCCATTTGGTTGGAAACGAAAATATTTCATTTAATATTTTCGTTTCCAACTGGGCTTGTCAGTTTCCAGGAGGCGTGGGTTCGAGTCCCGCTACGTTCAAATTTTTATACGTTACGGTACGTTTTCTAAATCAATATTTTTCATTCCTAAGTGTGGATTAACACTTCAAAAATGTTAAAAATATTTAATAAATAGCATTCTCTATTGCCTGACGATTATTCTTAGTAATTATCTTTGGGTAGCGGAAATTTGTAAAAATCTCCCTACAGAGATGCTATCAACATAAATAATAGCTTAATGAGAACGTACTCGTATGGCTTAGTGGTAAGAGCGCCTGGTCGGTTTCCAGGAGGCGCGGCTTTAAGTCCCGCTCGCTACGTTCAAATTTTTAAACGTTTTCTAAATAAGTATTTATTTTCCATTCGATGCAATGAAATAATTAATATTTTCAGTTCCTCGCTCTGATTTAGACAAAGCGCGGCGTTGAGTTTAGCCACTCAATACGGAATTCCTCGAAAGTTCGGCGGAAAGTGGGGAACAGAGGTAACACTAGGTTCCCTCTGCCTACCCTGTTATATGAAGGATACAGCGTGAAGCTGAAAAAAATCATATTAAAAATATGTATAATATAAGTGCTACGTTGTATCCTATTCTATACACATAATATTATTTTTAAGTAAATAAATTATAATAATTTGTATACTTTAAGTAAAAATATAACAGATAGCTATGATTTATATACGATTTAACAATATTCAGTACCGTCATTTATTTCATCAGTTAAAACGATTTTAAGATGCCTAAATCACGGCATTATCTCCGACAGGGTGGCTTTCAACTATATCTTATGAGATGGCAGACGATTAAATATCAAAGGAAACCTCTTTATTAAAATGTCTTAAGCAGTAATGTTTTGAAATAATGATTTTAAAAAATATTGAGTTTGATGTTTATGAAAATAAATCAGCTTCACGCTGTATCGTACTCACAGTAGGGTAGGCAGAGGGAATCTAGTGCTAAGACACTCCGTTCCCCACTCTCCGCCGAATTCTGGAGGCATTGCGCGTTGAATGACGAAACTCAAGGCCGCGCTTTGCCTCGACATCAGTGCGAGGAAATGAAAATATCAATTTAAATAAATATTTAATTTCCTCGAGTGGGGATCGAACCCACAACCAGTCGCGTTTACAGTCACACTTTGTGACCCTGCGCCATGACTGGCCTCAAATGCGTCACAGGTTCTAAATATATTGTGTATCTAATTATTATATGTTAATTCATCCGTTTTCTCGTATATAATATGGTAGGCAGTGGGCAATTGCTGAAACACTCCGTGTTCCCTATTTCCCTACTTCCCGTTGAGCTTTCGAACCGTTGCATGTTAAGATCGAACCAGTAGAATTAATAAAGAAATCAATTTTATTTCTCTATTCTCCAGGAAATCCGGCACACAATGGGAAACGGAGTGCTCTCATACTAGGTTTACTAGGTTCTTTTTGCATGCCCTGTAATCTGGGAAAAAATATGAAGAACAAAAGCAGTGTTATTAATTTCCTTAAAAACGTTTTACTGATCAATCGATTGAAATGTGGAATAGGTTTCCACTAAACCTTTGCTAAATTTAACTGGAAAAATATCAGAGGAAAAAAACCGGTAAAGTGCAAGTCGGACTCATTCACCGAGGCTTATTGGTATTCCAGTATTGTAGGTAAGCGGGAAGTACAAATAAATAAGAATTTGACAACCTTATGTATGAAAGAAAGTATAGTTGATCTGATTAAAATAATATTTTAGAACATTTTTACTTTGTTTTACGTCTTGTAGTGTTAGGAATACATTTTTTTAGATTACCGCTGTATCACGTATATTGCAAGGTGGGTACAAAGAATCTATCTAGTGGGTACAGAGAATCTATCTAGTGGGTACAGAGAATCTATCTAGTGGGTACAGTGAATCTATCTAGTGGGTACAGAGAATCTGTCTAGTGGGTACAGAGAATCTATCTAGTGGGTACAGATAATCTATCTAGTGGGGACAGAGAATCTATCTAGTGGGTACAGAGAATCTATCTAAGTGGGTACAGAGAATCTAAACGGAGGGTCTTGCACTAAGTAGTGCAAGACCCTCCGTGAACATTAAACTACTTTAGTTTCCTACTTTCCGTCGAATTTTGGTAGCATTGCATGTTAAGCGACTGAAGTCAGCGCCGCGCCAACGCGCGAGCGAGGTAAACAAAAATATAAAATTAAGAAGAAAATGAAAATATTTAACATTTCATTTCCTCAAGTGAGAATCGATGCCACAACCTGTATTGCTTACAGTCGCACGCTTGTGGCCCTTGTGCCACGAATGCTCTCAAAAAATGTACTTGGAATATAATTTAGCTTTTTTCGTTTTAACGTAAGATTTTGTAACTTTCTCGTGATTACAAAAACTTTTTAACATAACTCACCCCCTCTACGTAATACACTTTAAATTAAATTGTTAAAATTTTAAGAAAATATAATATATAATCAATAACGACAATAGACTTAATATAAGGCTGAAGGCGTATTCATCATATTAGATAGATTTTCATGCCTCCACACACTCTACTTATAAAACTGTGCGCCCAGATTAATCGCACGTTTTTTATCAAATGTTTGCCTCTCGTTCTTTTTTGAGATAAAAATGATAGATTAAATAACAAAACGTTACAAATCATTTAAAACAAATATACCCGTAGTGTGTATTGCTCCATTACCGATATCAGATATCACAAGCACACACAAAAGAAGACTCGAGAAAATTTAACTAAGCTAACCACTGGCCTAGACAAAGCTTTTATAGGGCAATCCCTATAAAAGCTTTGTCTAGGCCAGTGGTTCCCAACCGGTGGTCCGCAGAAGCCTAAATATGGTCCGCGAACGATTTCAATTTTATGACTGGGGATAGTGAGGCGAAGTTTCTGTTTAATTATCACAGTTAATTTTTATTATACCTACATGCATAGTGGTCCCTGCTACCAAGAATGATATAAAAGTGGTCCTTGACCAAGAAAAGGTTGGGAAACCCTGGTCTAGGCCATGGGGTAAAAGAAAAGAAAAAAGTTTTAGAAAGTACGTAAAAATAAGACATAAAAGTTGTATAAAAATGCAACACTCATGTTGCTACTATCATTTATTTAAAATGGATTGCATTTAAAGTAATAAATTAAGGCCAGTCGTGGAGTAAGGGCCACAAGCGTGTGACTGTAAGCGATGCAAAGTTGTGGGCTCGATTACCGCTCGAGGAAATGAAGTATTTAATACTTTCATTTTCTTCGCTCTGCTGTCGAGTCTAATCGCGGCGAAGAGTTACGCCACTCAACACACAATATATCTAGAATTCGACAGAAAATGAGGAAAGCGGTGTTTTATCACTAGGTTCCCTCGGCCTACTCAGCTGTGGACGGGGTACAGCGCGACGTTAAAAAAATATAACAATATTAATTGTGCACTGCTAAATGTATTAAAGTCCATTCCGTGCCAGCGTTTTAGTTATTAACGTAAAAGTTTTACATATTCCTGTTACCAATTTACGTTGATTGTCTGTCTGTCTGTGTTTATGATATCGTCCAATTAAAAACAGAGTGGTTTGATTTTTGTTTTATATTCAACTACAGCTTCGGAGAAAGTTTATTATTTAAAAGCCTATACATGAGCGTAACAGATTTTAAAATATTTCTTTAATCCTTGTGTTCTGAATAAAGTATATATAGGTATAGTAAATAAATTATTGTTATTAGCTTTGGCTGATCATAATCGCGATGATTGTGACTTCGGTTCCCGTTTGGGGATAAATTATATCTCTAACTCCGAGAGACTCGCAAATCGGCAAAATCATCCAATTCGACTAACATCGTATCCATCGTATGTATAGTCAATTACTTCGAATAAATACCTTACGAAAAGATGTTACGAATTAATATGAATAATATAAAAATAGAGCAGTAAGAGAGGTAGGGGGTCACGTACGAAGCATGAGGAACCTCCGGAGGGCATGTATGAAGAGGTTGATGACAGTGGACGAGGCGAAAGAGGTATGTAGAGACCGTAGCGTTTGGCGCTCCGTTCTCTCTGACTACCCCGCTAGGGATAAAGCGTGAAGTTAGTAATAGTAGTAGTAGTAATATAAAAATAAAATGATGTTATGAAAAGAATACAGGATAAAGAGAAAATTTAAGAATATACAAAAAATCTACCTATTTTTAAAGATATTTTCTAAACTATTAAAAATAAATAAATCAGCTTCACGCTGTATCCCGCACACAGCAAGGTAGGCAGAGGGAACATAGTGTTAAGACACTCCGTTCCCCACTTTCTGCCGAATTCTGGAGGCATTGCGTTTTGAGTGGCAGAACTCAACGCCGCGCTTTGCCTTTGCCACCCTTTCGACACCAGAGCGAAGAAATGGAAATATAAATTTAAGTAAATATTTCATCTCCTCGAGTTGGGATCGAACCCACAACCAGTCGGTTTTACAGTCACACTTTGTGCCCCTGCGCCACGACTGGCGCAACAAACTATTATTATAAATAAACTGAAAGAAATATGATATGCTTTTGAAAGCCCCGTAAGGGTAAATGGGTTTGAGTAGTCCGCCGTGACACGATATTACAGTTTGGGTAGTTTCTCTTAACGACGACTAAAACTTTTTACAACGCTGACGCGGATTCGTTTAATGTGTTATATTATATAAAACAATGTTTAATACTTAAGGATGTACTTGTCCTGTAAGAACTATACATGTCTAATAAGACAGAAGGATGCCTGTTTTCCGCAAAAAATCAAACATTGAGTGTTGAGTGGGAGGAAATGAGAAGAACACGTTTTCTTAAATGGGAATCGACTTCACAACCGCTCTTAGTGTAGTAAAAAAACCCTTTTAGTTTTTATGTTGTAGTTATTTCACGCCTTTTCATTATTACGCAATGTTTCTTTATGGGTACACATCAAAAAGTTAAATATCTTTAAAATATTAGAAAGTATATAAAAATGGGATATTTGAATCGATATACATAAATGTGCGGGAGATGTAATTTAAAAAATAATAGAAGCTCGGCGATTGGAAATATTGACACAATCAATTGATTTTGCTCAAACAAAAAAGCATGGATAAAAATGTGATTAAACTTTTCAATTCAAACTTGATCCATCTAGACTTAAAACTAGGCATTGCAAATATATCTGGAACCTACGAATTATTATACTTAGTTATATTTCTTTACGGTCCGTGTAAAATTAAAACTTTGCCACTTTAAAGTTCTTGTAAGCTCGAGACGAGAAATGAATTTAAATGTAATGATAAAATGTGCAATTTTAATTTATGGTCACATCGCTTCCTTATCTACTATAACTGTCTCATAATATTTATTTTTATTAGTTTCATGTTTGATCCCGCATGCCTGCTGCGGTAGTCAGACGTTAAAGACGTTACGTCAACGTTTACGTCAAAACGTGTGAAAATCGTGCGAAGTGGAAAGAATATACCAGAAAAAAATCTACTGTTAAGCCACTACGCTCTTCGGCTTGCAATTCTAAAGGGATGGATGCTAAGTGGCAAAATTGTACATCGTGGGCTGTCTTGTTGGACGTAGCTCAAGATCCCAGGGCCCTCGACCTACGTCATTTTAGCAAGGCTTGAATTTTTAGGATTATTAGTCTAATATGTTGTTGAGGCGGTATGCGTACTTACTAACTTGAAAGTGGAGCCCTTTCAGAATTAGCGCTAACTTGCAAAATCTGACATTTTCCATTTATCTGAATAATGTTTTTTTTTGTTTCTAGCTCTATCCTGCACATAACAGGATAGGCAGTGGGAACGGGAACCTACTGCTAAGACGCTCCATGTTCCATTAAGACACTTCCGTTCTCCACTTACACCAAAATTTTTATGGCATACGTGATGAATGGCGGAATTCAACGCCGCGGTATGACAATTTACCGAAGCAAGGAAAAGAATTAATCGTTATTAAACATTTGAATCCCCCAAATAAGAATCGAACCCACAACAGATAACTAACTATTCTGCTATTTGCTATGGGATACAGCATGTTATAACAAAATATCCCTTACATATTGTAAATAAATTTAATATAATAAAATCTTTATATTAGACCCCTCAAATTTTTACTCCTAGTAAAATGCAATCATGGCCTCAATATTTTAACAAATATTTTAGATATTTTTAATATATAACATAGCTTGTTCGTACGGCGGGATGTATGACATATTTAATAAGTGTCTACGTAGCTAAGAGCTACGCTTGTCGTTGGTTTGACTAAACCAGTATGGAGCGTGTATCGAGGCTTTTTTATCTTACGTTTATTAGTTTGAATAGTTAATATGTTTATAATAACTTAACTTAACTTCACACTCTATCCCTAGCGGGGTAGTCAGAGAATGTTTATAATATTATGTTGAAAATGTTTGAAATTCCTCATATTCAGGTATGGAGCAGGTATTGATAGCTATCTAATACAGGTACTACAGGAGATTATTTTCAATCATTTTCATAGTCGATACGCAATTTTTTTTAACAATAATTTAACTATACACATTTGGTATTGAGATATATTTTTTTAAATAGTCAGTGTGTAAAAATGGTAATATTTCGGAGCATGTTGTATGGAGTAAAATGGTTAGAAATAATCTCCTGTTTCACCTGTATCGTATATTTTTCACACTGTATTCCGCACATGGTAGGGTAGGCAGAGGGATCCTAGGAACCTAGTGTTGAGACAGTTAGTTCCCATTAAGGCACTTCTGTTTGGTATTACATATTGCGAGGAAATGAAAATGTAAAATATTTTATTATACGTATAGATTTCATTTCTTTGGGTAGGAATAAAATACATAATCTGTCGCGTTTACAGTCGCTCGCTTGTGCCCCTGCGCCATGACTGGCCTGGAGCATGTATATATGTTATAATATTTTTTAAAATTTATATAGTTTAAAAGATTAATTGGTCGAGCCTGTCAGATTTACTAATGAAATGTTAAGTGAACCTGCAAAAAAGTTCTTATGTAATAATCTGACCGAAATATATGTGACAAATTGTTTTAAGCTCATTTATTTCCACTAAAAATAATAAATATTTACAAATATTTTCTGAACGAAATTACTGTTCAAAGTGCAAAATTCTCAGCATCCTGACGCGTAGAACTCGAACGAAATCTAGCTCTAAATGTGTCGTGAGTTATGTACTTCTACATGAAGGTCATAATTGAAACCCAAATTGATATATTTACAATTTTATCTCACTAGGGAGAATAAAATAGTAATAAAATTTCTAAAAACTTTTTACAAAATCGTCTTTACATTTTGTCCCCACGATTTCATATCAGGATCCTGTTCAATGTTAAATCAGTTAATATCCGATATTCTATTTGTCGTACGATATTGCCGTTCAGCCAAGTGAATCCTACTACGAAAGAGACAAAGAATATCTTTTATCTGTACGCACCTAGCGCGTTCTTTAACCAGGACGAGGCAGTTGGCAAGAGAAGTAGCGTCAAAATCAGTCAAGCTCACAGTATCGAGGAGGAGGAGGAGGAGGCTTAGTAAGGCGTAATTTTCTCGGGACCTGGTCTCAGGATCCTGTCTAATTGAGAACCAAAGGAGCACCAGATGGCGTAGGCGTCGTATGCAAAAGAACTGCAAATGATGTCATAGCATGTGGAGGTGATGTTACTTACCTGACTGAGTTTTGTGGTGTCGTTCAAAGTCGCTGTCATGGTGTGACATTTTTTATTGTTTCTAAAATTGAAATTGAGAAACTGAAAATATTCATTACGACTGATCAGGAGACTTTAATTAGGTAGTTCCTTTATGCCACAAAAGCTACAAATGAAATTTTGTGCCGTGTGATTCCGGCCTAGAATAGGATCATCCTGGTACTGGTGGTGTCGTAAGAGGCGACTAAAGTACGTGTGGTAGAGTCATGTCGCCAGCAATGGCAAGACGCATGGGCAGACTTGACCGGATCATTACCACCCCCGGCATTTAAAAACGGCGTGAAGTAGTGGCTCTATGTCACTGCGTTTCGCATCAGGTAATGCCGGGCTCCGGCGCCCAACACACCTTAAAGGCCGGCAACGCACATGTAGCTCCTCTGGTGTTGCACGGGGTCGTGGGCGGCGGTGATCACTTACCATCAGGTGATCAGAACGCTCGTTTGCCTTGTCTTTTCCATAAAAAAAAAAAAAGAAATCCCTCAGCTGTTTTTGCAACGAGGGTATTATGTGTTCACATTACCGTTTTTTTTATTAATTTTTGATGACGTCTATGAAAGTGAGGTTTCACAGCAGATTGAAAGTACAAGTCCGTATATTATCAACATAATTACAAAAAATTCAACCGATCAGCGTGATGATATAAGTATTGCAAGTGATCTTACGTGAAATTTGGAAAATCCAGACGTTTTAACTACCATGCCTTGTGCAAATTGACCCTACTATCCTTTTCCCAGATCTATCACAAGAGACATTAATACAAGAAACAGGTGATAGACATGTAAAAAAACAAAAAAAAAGTTGAAGATACTGTTAATCAAAAATAAAAAGAAAAACAAAGAAAAATAATAACTATGTATTTAGTTATTGCGAGTTTCTTATTTGTGGAATTCTCTACAGTGAAGATACGACAGGAAATGACTAAGTCCAGTGTTTGGTATGTCATAATTGGGCACTAGATGGATGTATTAAAGGCAAATCTACATTATTTAAATGCTCTGGATGTTTAGCGGACTGTGATTACAAAAAATGACTTTCAAAGAATTATTGTAACGATACTGTTAAATTTATTATTTACTGTTACAAGATTTAAGCATAATTTTGAGACTGAAATGTCGAGTCATAGATTTCGTATATTAATATTGTTAATTTACCTTTAAAAGAGATTTTACATACTGTGATTTAGAATAACGTTAATATATATAATGCTCAATGATCATTTGATGACTAAGTTCATGTTCAAGACTGTTCCAAGCCAAGTTTAAAGTTAAATTTTATTAGTTACTTACAAATTCATAGGAAGAAGCAAATATAATAAATAAATGTTGATTTTAGTATTTTTTGTGGTTTCCCTCGGTGACATACTCAGTTTCCTGTGTTTTGATTTTCTTTAAATTGAAATTAAATTAGCTTCACGCTGTATCCCGCACACAGCAGGGTAGGCAGAGGGAACCTAGTGTTAAGACACTCCGTTCCCTACTTTCTGCCGAATTCTGGAGGCATTGCGTGTTGAGTGGCAGAACTCAACGCCGCGCTTAGCCTCGACACCAGAGCGAAGAAATGTCAATATAAATTTAAGTATATATTTCATCTCCTCGAGTAGGGATCGAACCCACAACCAGTCGGTTTTACAGTCACACTTCGTGCCACTGCGCCACGACTGGCCTCAACGGTTCTTTAAACGGCCGTAAATCTAAAACTATCAAATATTTTGACTGTTTCGCTTAGTATATACTAAAGGACGTTGCACTCTTGTTATTAGAATAAATTCCGCGACTAAAATGTATAAAAAATGTCAGGCCGAAAACAGATCCATTTTCGTCCTTACTTTGTAGAACTACCCACATATGGTTCATCTTCATGCCCTAGACGTGCTATCTCATAATATGAAGACTATCTGAAGAGACTTTTCTAGTACGATTTTTATAAATCATTGATCAAATAGCATTTAAATAAAAGAGTGTATATTACAAATTGAATACTTGTATTTATGAGATATAAAAAATAGAGAAAGATAAAACACGGATAGAGGAATTTAGGCAACCCGTAGTTAAAAGCCGTATCGATCAATTTTTATTACTTCGGCTTGTGGAATTCATCAAATTATATATTTTTCGTAATCCTTGATTTATTCCATTCAAAATAAAAAAAAATAACCACGCTCAAAACTGTCGAGATAATGTTTTTTTTTACAACTTAGTAACTCTCCCCCTTCCTTACGTCACTCTCAAATTGTCAGATTAGAGAGCAAGTTAGTTACATGCTAAATCATGTATTTAGCATGTAACTAACTTACTCTACCACCAACACCACAGACAAGTGCCCATGCGATGGCGTTTCCACCCAAAGTCTGAACCACCTTATTAAAAATTGTCCTAAATTTACCCGCTCAAGACTTCAACACTGTATGACATGTAATGCAACAAATATTCAAGATCCATACTATAAATTCATTCAAAAAAATTGTAGAAGAAATAATAGACCAATTAAAAGACTTCAATATATCTGTGTAACTTAAAATAAATCATCTATTAAATAGCTCAAGTGAAAACCAGTCAATTATATTAAAATAGCGATAACTTAATATCTTATTACAAATTACATAAACAACAATTAAATAAATCTAATGTAAACCATTTATCTAAATCTATCTGTCGCCCGTACCAAATCGCGAGGACATTTAGTTGGAGACGAAGTAGAGGAAAAAAAAAAAAAAAACTTACTCTACCTTAATCTGACGCGCTCTACTAATCTTATTCTTTATTCCAGACGGGCGGGCATATATATGGATCTCTCATTCTTGGTGGAAGTACTTAACCGAGTACAAGGAATCCCCAGTATATTAATCTGCAGCGCAAATCTCGCAATTAGTAAATCTCGAAATCCCCGCTTCGGCCCCCCTACCATTATAGATAGGTATAATACAGGATGGACCAATAGAGAGTTAACTTATAAAATGGCCGTTACTTGGGCGCAGGTGACTTCAGCGGGGCGGGGAGGGTACCAAACGCATGCACAGTCAATAGGAATTTAATGCTATGGCGCCTTTCAGTGGAGTGCAACTACGATTCTGCGGCCGAAGCAAGGCGAAAGTTTTGTACTCACTACAATATACGCAATGCAAAACATGCTCCAAGTATTCAAACTATACAGAAATGGGTACAGAAATTTGAGGCGACGGGATCAACATTGAATAAACCACATTCCGGTCGACCCCGGACATCCAGGGAACCCGTGAAGGTAGAGCGAGTACGAGAGTCTATTCGGGAGCAACCTAGGCTATCGACGCGTAAGAGAGCTAGTGTTTTGAATTTGCCTAGAACATCTCTAAATCGCTTTTTACACAAGGATCTATATCTACACCCTTACAAAATCCAAATTGTACAGGCTTTGAAACCCAGTGACCATGCTCAGAGGCTTAAATTTGCGGACGAAATGCTGCAAACGTTTTCGAGCTTCAATAACATTTAATTCTCAGATGAAGCACATTTTCACCTAAATGGCTACGTCAATCGACAAAATTGTAGGTATTGGAGTGACACCAACCCAAAATTAAAACACGAAAAACCATTACACTCGCCCAAAGTCACCGTGTGG
>DWLH01001828.1:0-11892 GCA_018249795.1 Heliconius telesiphe telesiphe | reverse complement strand
CTATGTTAAGAACTTTAATGCGGTTTTAAACTTCTTTCAAGGAAGGTTTATATGTATAATACATACATAATATATTTGAGTAAAGCTAATAATATTATGTAATTTTTGCTTATTTAGAAAAATACTTATTTAGTGTTGTTATGTTAAGTGTTATTCCACGCTTAGGAAAGAAAAGTACTTATTAAGAAAACGTATTAAAAACCCGCTACGTAAAATTTTTTATACATTTTCTTAATAAATGTAGTTTACAATCATTGTAGAAGCCATCATTGCATAACGTTTTTGAGTTCGATTCTTACTCTTGGAAACGTATTCCTTCATTGCCACTTTCTCGTAATATGGTAAAGCTCGGCGTTCAGTTTCTCCAGTCCATAAACGATGAGAGAAAAATTTAAGTGAAAGTAGGGGACAAAGTGTCTTAATACTAGGTCCCCTCTGCCTATAACGCTACGCGAAACAAAAAAAAGTTCTAAAGTTTGTACAAATTAATAAAATCTCAAAAACTCACATTTATTTTGCTATGTGTATATTGAATAATCACGTAAGACATCGTTAACAGTACTCCTTGGCGAAGAATTTGTGAAGTGTAAGAATGAAGTTTTAATAAGTTTTAACATTCTTCTATTTTTGAAACATCGATATAATACGGAATATCTTGGTAAGGCCGCGAAGGGTAGTTTCAAAGTGGCGCCGGCTCGAAACCCAATAGGGTCAAAAAAATTATGTTTTCTAAAGTACTTTTCCAACTATATTTAACATAAATACATTTTATATTAGAGTGAAAGTCATCCATTCGAAGATATGTAATGGTGTTGAAGTAAAAAAAAAAGTATTTTTTTTGCTCTCATCCGCAAACGTCTATCTAAACCTCTAGTCTACGTTTGCTAAACTATCAAAAAATAGTTTAAAAACAAAAAATAAAGTTCGAAGCCAGTCGTTGCGCAGGGGCACAAAGTGTGACTGTAAAATCTACTGGTTGTGGGTTCGATCCCCACTAGAGGAAATGAAATATTTATTTACATTTATATTTCTATTTTTTCGTTCTGATGTAGAGGGAAAGCGCGGCCTTGATTTCCGCCACTCAACACGCAATGGCTCCAGAATTTTTCGAAAAGTGGGAAACGGAGTGTCTTAAAACTAGGTTCCCTCTGCCTACCCAGCGGTGTGCGGGATTTGATTAAAAAAAAATCGAGTGCCACTATTTAGATCCTGGTTTCATTATCTCACCAGCTTGATTATACCATATCATCGTACTACAATTTAAGATTCACAGAACTTCTAAGTTTTACGATGTTATCACTGCTATAAATGGCTCAAATACAACTTCTTAGTTTCATTGCATTATTTCAAAAGTAACCAAGTAGTAAGAAGTCGAGCTAAAACGAGTGTTAAGAATCTCTTCTCTATATATATAATAAAAGGATAGAAAAGTCAATTCTGTACATGAAAGATATAAAAAAAAATTAAAATCAGGCCGGTTAATATGTCGATTATAGAACCTAAAAAACCAATCAGCAGAATTCTTGTCTGTCTGTCCGTCTGTCTATCCGTCTGTCTATTCGTCTGTCTGTCCGTCTGTCCGTCTGTCCGTCCGTCCATCCGTCCCTCCGCCCGTCCGTCCGTCTGTCTGTCTGTCTGTCTGTTTGTTTGGTTCGCCAATCACACAAAAACTACGGGATAGAAATTAATGAATTTTTGCATGGCATTAGGCCTAGTAGGTGGAGATCCCATTGCTTAAAACTGTAGGGATCAGATTTTCTAATGAAACTTATATTTAAGAATGATACATGATAGTAGAATAGATTACACTAGGGTTGCCTAAAAGAATCCTGCCGCAATCGCCTTTAATTAATGTTTTTCGAAACTCGTTTTTGGAGAAAATTGCACTCATATGTTTTTTATGTGAATCGCACATCATTTAAAAGAAAATCGCCTAAGGAATTGGAAAACAATGGTTGCCAGCTCTCAGTCTGCCGCAAGCCCAGGCGCCCACGGCTTCGCCCGCTTAAAATACATGATTATTGATTTAATAAGCAGAATTGATTGACAACTATAATGACTTCTAATATGATTTTTTTATTACTTTAATCTGCAATACAGATTAATCTGTAATATTCTAATATGATTTTTTTATGACATTATCGTAATTTTTGTAAGAATTTTTGATTGTTTTGAACTAAAAAATACGACCAATGTTGATATTTGATATTCATAAAATATACATAAAGCTAATTATTTATTATATGTATATTGCTAGCGTACTCGTGTAAAAGAGGGTAGATTTAGGTGGAAAATAATTATAAAAGCGGTGGAATTGTGTCAATCGGGGGCACTCGCTTGTAAGTGACGGCCCCTATTGGAAGGAAACTAGTGTGAAGTATTGTTAGTAGGTGATACATATCACTTATTGCAATTACATAGTATCTCTTTCAAAATAGTTTAGAATCATATAGACGATGCGTGTTTTATCGTGTTTTTTTTAAAAACGTTACCCGCTTCCGATTTCTAACAATATATTTTTGTAATATTACGTTCTTTTTACCTGTTACGTTTTTTAAAGCTCTGTTAAATGTGCTGATGTCAGTTAATAATTTCATGTACTGCTTCAGAAACAGCCTTAAATGTTAAATTATTGATTTGGATATGGATTTATAATATTCTTTGTAAAATAACTGTAATGTTTGCATATTAACTCCTGTACAGTTTTTAAATTAGTTACATATATTATTAGCTAAATGTACAATTGGTAAATATGTAGTTATTATAGAGTACACGTAGAAAGGCTGTTTTTAGGCATTTTAATATAGATTTATTTCAAACGAACGAACGAACCAAAAAATCTATGTATTTGCTTGATATTTCTTTGAAGATCAAATCATTCTTTATCTCTGTGTTGAATTAATTACTATTTAAACTTAACTGTTATGATTTATGAAGGTAATCTCCACTAACAATTCAATTTTGTTTACTTTATTGTATAAAATATTATATAATAGTGCTTCAAATGCATATAACCCAGACGTTTCGAATGTCATTCTTTAGCCAAGAATCTTACCAGCGCGATTGCTATATAATATTCGCGGGCAAGCTAATGCTTTGAGTTCATTCAAATGACGATAACTTTTTTTTTAATGAAAAGATTTTGATGAACTAAACTTTAATAGTTAAGTTGAGTTAAAACAAAGCAATTGGTGAAACTTTAAAGTAAATCGGTTTAGTACTTTCAGAGAAAAATGTGGACATAAATATCGACAGACAGAGAGACAGACAAGAAATCAAAAATAATCTTTTTACTTTTTATTATTCTTTTTAAATGTCCCTCTATCGATTTCAGTCAAAATTACTACATGTACAGACAAAATATTTTTAGTGTCTTCTATACTAATATTATAAAGAAGTAAGATTTGTATTTTTGTATGTATGTTTGTATAGTTTTCACACAAAAACTACCAGTCCGATTTCAATATTTTTTTACTATTAGAAAGCTGCATCTTTACTGACCAGTATAGGCTATATTACATTTTCAAAAAAAATAAAGATCCCTAATAAAAATGCAATAATGTAACCCAAGGTGTGAAGAAATTGATCTTAACAATTTTATCATCGCGTGCGCTGCGAAAACTATTGATGATAGAACAAAACAATGTTCTACAGTATTATAGAGCGCATTAATATCTATAAAAAAGTCCGCGATACCATATGTCCAACTACTGTAGTTATTACAATATAACCATTTTTTTATATTTTATAAGTTAACAAAAGTGACGACAATAATGAAACCATATTATTCATACCTTTGCATTAATCCTTATCCCATTAAATGATATTTTATTAAAGATAATTTCAATACCTGTAAAATACTTTTTAAATAAATAAAATCGGACATTCCATTCAAAAGATATAACGAATTTAAAAATATCAATCTAAAGAAAATCATGTAATAATAAAAAATGCGGAGTGTGTGCCGTGTGGCCTCGCGCATCGTAGCGAGTAACTAACTCTGCGGGGGTGGGGGGGAGGTGCATCCATATCACTAACATTATGAAGACAACCGATTAGATGTTTTGTTTCTTTATTTGAATTGAATAGACACCGAATCTACGGGACCGATTTGGAATTTTTTTTTACAATTAACGTGTAAAAAAACACAAAAAAAAAAACTTATATCGCGTACGCTGTGGAAATTATTGCAATAGAGCACAATACAATTTTATAGAATGAATAGCCTTAAACTTTTCATACAAAGGTATCCCGTACATAGTATATCAATTTTTTCAATTATTATTACCAGTACGAGGCCAGTCGTGGCGCAGCGGCACGAGGTGTGACTTTAAACCGACTGGTTGTGGGTTCGATCCCACTCGAGAAGATGAAATATTTTTCCATTTCTTCGCTCTGGTGTCGAGGTTAAGCGCGGCGTTGAGTTCTGCCACTCAACACGCAATGCCTCCAGAATTCGGCAGAAAGTGGGGAACGGAGTGTCTTAACACTGGGTTCCCTCTGCCTACCCTGCAGTGATACTAATGTGGTATCTATCTCTTCTCTATCTCTATCTCTATATATTATAAAATAATCACGTATTTCGTCTCTGTCTGGTCTTTCATAATTTGACATAAATATGATAAATGTGTATAAAGTCCTACCCGTTGAGACACTTTCACGCATGCGCTGCTTTAATGGTAAGTCCTACATGAAAACAATATATTGAAGTATTATTCCTCTTAATAAGATCTACAAAAAAGTCAGCGTCAGCATATTCGCATCTTCTAAGGATAACATACAGTGAGCATATTTCTGTCTAAAAACAGTAATTTGAATATATTTTTTTGTTGTAAGGGACGTTTGTCCATAATGGTATCAATCCTTATCCTTTTTAATACTTTATTATTTTTTACATTATTTCGCAATTACGAATAGTTTTAGAGAAAAAACGCATTTAATTGTTGACACATCACGCCGGCTATAAACCGCAGTTTCAGCGCATGTTGCATTTATCCCTCTCAGCGTATAAATAAATATATTAGTTTTAAATGAAACTACTTTAACCGGATTAATCGCGTATATTTTGTATTATACGTTTCGAAAACTTTGCAGTAGTCCGTGGTCTACCCGTGACCTATACGCGATTAATCCGGTTAAAGTAGTTTCATTTCAAATGTGTAATAATCGGGAAAATCAAAGAACTTATTAAATATATCAGTTGTCTTGCCCATTTGGTGTTGATCAAAATGTCCTTTATAGAAATTTACAAAAAATGACATTACCAAAAAAATCCTTACTACGAAACGGTTCGCCGCCCGCCACGCATCCCCTTGCGTGCACCGCGCCCCGCGCTGTTTTGCACTTTAAGTTTTAATACTTGGTGTCGCTGTAAAAGCCTAAAGTTCATACATTCAAACATGCTGTAAACTAAAAACACAAAGTTCAAGGTCGAAAAAAAAAACGAATAAAATGCCGTCGTGGCTCAGTGGCACAAGCCAGCAAGTGACTTTAAACGACAGTTGTGAATTCAGTTGCCACTTTGGAAAAAGAGATATAAATTATTAATATTTTAATTTCCGCATTTTGGTAAAAAAGCAAAACGCCAAAGCTACTTAATACGCGATGCTTTGAAAATTGCACGAAAAGTAAGTGAAAATCTTTAGTTTTCAATTATTGTTTGTGTGATGATAGAAAATACTCGACATTATATGATTATTATATATCGAAATTTTAATATTTAACATTCTTCAATATAAGTCCAATATAAGAGACTTTCTCAAGCAGCCACGTAATTCTCGCAATTTCTGTATGATAGACAGTGATTTGTGTTACAATATATAATATATATTTTAACCCGGAATTTTTGCGGAATTTTTTTTATGTGGGAAAAATTATTAAACAAATATGAAATAAGTAAACATTTTTCTATTAAAATTACAATTGTTGCAAGCTAAATCAAATCAATTCCCAAGAGACTTAAATCTATAATCATGTAGTGCACAACAGTATGGATAACCAAACTAAAAAAAATATCCAATATTAGGGTTCTGTACCAGAATCATTATAGGATCACTTCGTTGTCCGTCTGTCCGTCTTTAATTGTCATTATAAATGCATAACGCAGGCAGCAGTATCGACTCATGTTTCATTGATACCTTACTCTTAGCATATAAATAAGTATATTAGTTACTTTCACCATTTAATGTAGATAAAAACTGTCATTCACTGTTTTTCATTATAATAAGTACTTTAGAAGCTGTAACACAGATTTAAATTACTTTACTAAAAAATCTTTGCTGTGATATGGTTCGACGCCCGCCACGCGTCGTTTGCTTATAAAAGTGCACCCGACACGGCCGCTTGGCTCCTTTCCTCCGGGCGTAAAAGGAGGGCCTGATCATATTGCCTAAGGCTGGGAAGAGCCCACGACGCCCTGAGGGTTACCAACCTATAACCCTCATCAGCGCGGTGGCGAAGTTATTCCTTCCACTTCTCCAGCACCACGAAGCAAGCAGTTTGGCGAGCGGGCATTCAGGTGGCCAGTGCGGACCACTACGCTGCAGCAGCGATTAACCGAAAGGTGCAATAGTTCCTCGACGTAGCTCCCGCTTTCAACCGTGTGTGTTATCCGGGGCTACTGTATAAAGTGCTCAGAGCCGGCACCATCACGTCGCGCATGTCCTTACCGACTACCTACCTGTTAGGACATTTTGCATGAGAGTGGAGAGTGTAGCAGCACCGATGCCATCCCATCGCAGCCGGCCACGACATTGGCGCTCTACGCCGACGAAATTGCCCTCTCGAAGTCTCTAAATCCCTACCAAACAACCAAGAAACTCTAGCGAGCCCTTGACTTACGGAGTAGAGTCTTGCCCTTAACGTCGCCAGGACACAGCCGATTACATACTTCGCTGAGCGTGCAGGGCCAGCAGGTCCTCTGGAGCAGCAGAGCGACTATCTGAAAGTTGTTATTGACAGAAGACTTTCGATGACAGGGCAAGTCAAGGAAGCCTCCAACGCAGCGCACGTCAGACGTCGTCTTTCGAGTGACTTTCTATCCTTCCCCGAATTCGACTACTGAGCAGTCACCTCCTTACTGAGGGTCTCAACTGGCTGAGCTGACCGCTCAGGTGGCATTTGATCATCCTTTCAATCCCACTAAAAATCCTTCTCCCTATATCTGCTCTAGGGCAGGTACACAGTCCTAGAGCCAAAAGGTCCCCTAACGATGCACCCATATTGGATGAGTGCCGCTTGAGACCACGGCCAGAAAGCCAACGCCCTGATGCCGTTCCCCAGCGTCAGAAGAAAGGAGCTGGATGAGAGAATGCTTCAATGCTAGCTCTATAGTAAAGTAGGTTTAGAAGCAATTGCACGTATTTTGGAGATCTATAAATAATTATAATGTATTATTTGGTGCAACATATTTGGTTTCATCTTTCGTTTAAGTATTTTTAGATAAAAGAATAGTAGGTAGACTACCTACTATGTTGTTTACGACTTTTACCATTTAAGTATTCTGTTGTTTGCGTCGTTTGTTTAAGGAACGTAATTTAGTATATTAAGTAAATAATTCAGTAGTTTAAGCGGGCGAAGCCGCGAGTGGGTCGCTAGTATTATATATAGAGATAATATTTTACCTCTGATCAACTGAAATTTTATCTATTTGCAAAATTCAAATGTCCTTAATGTGGGTTTTTATTTCTAGTTTTAAAAAATGGTGTATTAATGATGTACACCTATCTATGTATGATAAAAACAATGCGGATTGTAAAAGAAAACAATACCCTTCAGTGCTTTGTGGTACATTGTTTGGAAGATCAAAGGGTGACTTACATTGTCAATGGAAAATTGTACTGATAAATTTACTTTTATTCTCTATTAAATTATAATATATTCTTTAATTTTTACATATTTTATTAGTTATTGGGGTCTAGACCTGCTGCATTTTAAAAGACCTTCCATTGGAAGCTTACATTTCCAACCAGATCTTAGGTGGCAGGAGACATACTAAACACATACTATTTCTGCATTAAAAGCGATCGGTAAAAAAACGGAAGTTTTGATTGGCATTCGGACGGGCTAGATCTAGAAAGGCTAAAGGCACAAGGTTTGAGCAGTCCAAATCTTCCTAAAAAGTCAAATATTCTTGATGGGGATAGAGATAACAAGAAGATCATCATTATCATTTGAGGATGTCGTACTGCATTGTATCAATAATCATGATGATTGTGGACTCAGTCAAAATATCGAAATTTATCGAAATCGAAGATTTGGCGGAATATGAGTAACGGAGTGCCTTAACACTAGGTGTTTGTGCGATAGTCAAAGTCAAATTATTTTATTCAAAATAATAAATTGTATGCTTATTTTTTTGGCAGAGATGAGGAAAGGACAGAATGCAAGAACAGTGTAAATGGTAAGATGTGAATGGTGTGGTATACTTGGAAAGTATTTTCAGTAAAAATGGAAGTTACGAAATGGATGTGGAAAGGCGTATTGCTGCCGGTAACAAGGTTAACGGAGCCTTAGCTGCATTGATGAAACGGCGAAACGTCAGCACAGCTGCGCGTTTGGCCGTACACAATGCAGTTTTGGTACCGACTCTATTATATGGCAGCTAAATGTGGGTATTACAGAAGAAGAATGAAAGAAAGATGAATGCTGTGGAGATGCGATCTCTTCGTAGGATATGCTGAGTCAGCTTAGCTGATCGAATCCGCAATGAAAAGGTGCACAGAATGGCAGGTACTAGCGAGGATGTCACGGTGAGAATGAAGAAGAACGTGCTCAGCTGGTTTGGGCACGTCGAACGAATCAGTGATGAAGAATAGCAGAAAAGATTTATGATGGAAAAGTGAGCGGTAAGAGAGGTAATGGGAAACCTCGGTTGACCTTCGAAAACACAGTATCAAAGATACTGGAGGAAGGTCACGTAAAAAGCATGAGAACCCCCCGGAGGGCATGTATAAAGAGGTTGATGACAGTGGACGAGGTGAAAGAGGTATGTAGAGACCGTATCATTTGGCGCTCCGTTCTCTCTGACTACTCCGCTAGGGATAAAGCGTGAAACTAGTAGTAGTAAACTTCTTAGATCACAGACCTGTACAGGTAATTCAGCTTGATTTTTTTTTACATCAATTATTGACAGATACTTAGAAAAAACGTGAAATTACAAGCGTGCTTGATGGTAAATCCATCATTTATTTGAATCCTCAGTACAAATAAATGGTTGGTGCATATATCGTACTTGACAAATAATAATACATTCAGCCTGGATAAACATTGGCAAATCTCATTATGACACAAAGAAAACTAAATTTGCTCAAGAAAAATTTGAACCTACAATTATCGAGTTCAATATATTATTATTTTTTTTATGGAAAAGACAAGGTGCACGAGTGATCGGGTCACCTGGTGGTAAGTGATCACCGCCACCCACGACCCCATGCAACACCAGAGGAGCTACAGGTGCGTTGCCGGCCTTTAAGGTGGAGATAGACGCGCTTTCGAACTGTACTTCAAAATAATGAAATCAAATAATTTTGTTTCACACTGTATCCCGCACATAATTAATATAGACATAGACAAAAAGATCCTAGTATTAGGAGTTAAGACATCCCCTTCCTTACTTCACAAAAATTAATCCCCAAAAATAAATATGACCAAAATTTACATAATTAAATGCAAGATTTCTAATAAATCACAAGTTTAATTAACTGATGTTATATTGATTCTTATCTCGAAGCCAGAGTACTCAATTAACAAACATCGATAATGTTCCGCCGCTAGGCGTTAATGACGTACAGTTACTATGGTCATGGAAATAATAATAATAATTATTATTATATTATAGTGATAATGTTCAAAGGAATTTTCGTATTTTGTAATAATTATTGTGTTTACTTGTCACTTTAATATACGTCGTGGTATCAATTATACTATACACGTACATAATTTCTGTGAATGATTTTTATAATTAACTAACTAGCAGTACCCGGCGCACGTTGCTACGCCACCAACGAAAATAAATTTGAGGTAAACATTACACAAATATTTAATTTATTTTGAATAATTTTATTGATTTTGTTCAATACGAAAAAAAAATGGTCGTACCTACTCAGGACCTTCGTGGGATCATGCACTACAACTTTGCTAAAGATCATCCCATGGTGAAATGCATTACAATTTACGATTCTGTAACGAACGCACAGACAGATTTCTTTAAAGGGTTCCGTGCCTTTTAAGAAAAGAAATCCTTATAAGATCAATTTGTTGAAATTCAAACTCAAACCATATCATACACCTAGTAATTCAAACCATATACCTATATCTACGACCCCATGATTTCCTGAAAAAAAATATGTATTTATACATTTACTTAAAAAAAAACATGCGGCCGATTATATAGCAAAAAACGCATATTTCTACACTATAAAGGTAATCAAAATATATAACTAAATTCTGGTACTTCCAGTTAACATAGAATTATAAAATTTGGCTGCTAGTATTTACAGGCAGTACTAGTTAAGTAAAAAATCTGAAAACCTAAAAAATAATAGAATATTAAATATTAAAAGGGGGGTAAAATTTGGTATTAAAGCCGCTAGTTCAAGTGAGGTATCAGATGAAAGGTCTCTGGCTAAGCCAAGCTTGAATGATTGAAACCTCGAGACCTCCAATTTTTGTACGGAACCCTCGGTGGGCGAGCCCAATTTTTCCAGTTTTTTATATATAAAGATATTTTTTTGCCAGCATGAAGAACTGTGCTTTAGTGCTTTAATCAAAAAAGACATTTTCAAAGACTTTTTGTTTGTTTTCTTTTTATCAATAAATCATCTATAGTGATATTATAAAGAGTTTGTTCGGTTCAACTCGTTAATCTCAGGAACTACTGTTTCCTGATCTAAAAATATAGGCCCCTTTCCCGATGGAAAGTCACCACACGAGCGCGGCAAACACATATTAATATGAGTTATTAACGAGTTGCCAAGATTATATTTTATTTTCAAAAAGAGTTCATTTATACAATAATTGCAATTACGTAGCTACTAATGACGCAGTGTCATCAGAAAATTAACGATAAAAATATTTATTTGCCTTAACAAAAAGAACAGAAAACAGAAATAAATGAAGTTTTATTCGAAGAGAATGCACTAATATATAATTCACGCTAAACTAGACCAGCCAAAAGGCCGAACCGATAAACTCAGCGCGATGCCAAGTTACAGTAAAGTTAGTTAAAGAGTAGATAAACAAATTGACTTGGAACATAAAGGAGAGTCAGCGATTAACTTCACGTAAAATATATGAACTGACTACAAGTGCAATGGTTGTGAGTTCGATGTTTTTGATGATGTTCACTCAATGAAAGGATGTAATATTTTTTTTATATTTACTCCCTCTTGTAGATGAAGCACGGAGTTAAGTTCAGTTATTCAATAGCGATATCGCGAAAAAATTGGCGATGCTTGGAGGACGACGACGACACTCTGGGGTGACCAGAGTGCTATACAGAATCATTTCTTGTTCCAGATTTTTTTTTTCTTAGCTTTACGCTGTATTCTGCATTTAGAAAGCACATTGAACCTGGAAACCTGGTATGAAGACATTTCGTTCCCATTAAAACACTTGGGTTCCCAATTTACCGCTGAATTCTGGGCATTGCATGTTGAGTGGCGGATGCAAATTACTCGACAACTACAAAAAATATATAGGACTGCATTTTTCATTGTAGTATATTTTATAATTAATTTATTGAAAATCCCTTAAATATATAACCACTGATTAGTCCGTCAAAAAGTTTAACAATAGATCCACTTTCGTCTAGTCTATATTTTTTCTAACATAACTTTAGCAGTATATTTTTTTTAGTTTCACGCTAAATTCTGCATATGGCAAAGCTAGATT
>DWLH01001827.1:0-11902 GCA_018249795.1 Heliconius telesiphe telesiphe | reverse complement strand
GTTAATTTTTATTATAGCTACATGCATAGCGGTCCTCGATCAAGAAAAGGTTGAGAACCCCTGGTTTAAACGATAAGATCTCCGGATCTACTGGTCCAATTTACTTATTTTTGCGGCCGGTTTCGTACTGTTGTGCTTGCATTTTCTAAAAATTATTGAATATCAAAATTATAATATGATTATCTTATGGCAAATGCAGCAATATGCATATATTATAAAATAATTATAAGTTCTATGCGGGCGAGGCCGCGAGTGGGCCGCTAGTGTATATATCTTTCTATATTTATATTATAAACATAATATAAGCTATATAAATATATTATATAGTGTATATGAAAAGTTTATTTGGTTGGACGCGCGAAGCTCAGGAACTACTGGTTAGAATTACAACATTTGTCGTGTAGGATAATCCACTTATCAAGGAAGGCTATATTGTATAAATTAATTGTTCCTAGATAACCCAGCATATCTGCCGTCGGAGTCCTTCCTACCTTTAAAATTTTAGGCGAGCGAAGCCGCGTTTTCGTCGCTAGTATTACTCGTATATAAACTCTCTTCTATGCACTATTAAAAAAAAAATCTGTTTCACGCTGTATCCCGCACACAGCAGGGTAGGCAGAGGGAACCTAGTGTTAAGACACTCCGTTCCCCACCTTCTGCCGAATTCTGGAGGTATTGCGTGTGTGAGTGGAAGAACTCAACGCCGCGCTTAACCTCGACACCAGAGCGAAGAAATGGAAATATAAATTTAAATAAATATTTCATCTCCTCGAGTGGGGATCGAACCCACAACCAGTCGGTGTTACAGTCACACCTATTTTATATTGCCAGTAAAACGAATGGAAATTGATAACGACGCTCTATGACGAAAATGGAAACTATTGAATTGTATTGAAGAATATCTCGCAGAGTAGAAGCTTTCGTTGAGTTATTGAATGTCTTTTACTATATTTCTGAAGTAAAGAGTTATTTCTCGACATTTTTAAATGTCTTTATGGATACCGTATTTTAAACTTTTCTTGTTTTCATTAGCATTGTAGATCAAAGGGGAGTAACGCAGAAACTAATAAAAATTGACAAAACTTAAATTGGCGGGTATATGAACTCATTTTCTATGAAATGAACTGCAAATATAAGTTTGTAATTATTTTTTTCGATGAAATATGTATAAACATTGACTTCTCGGCTTTTACATTTATTTTAGTGGTAAGTTCTCATTTGGTGCTAAATTAGATACCTGTAGGTCCACGGGAGTTACCCTAATAGGTTTTGAATATATGGCGAATTTCATACAAAATGCAACAAAATTAATGCATCAATGTTTGTGTCTTTTGGTAAACTACTAAGCACAAATTGAGTTTTCTTTGAGGCTAGTCGTGGCGTGGCACTATGGGCAATCGAGGTCTGTATCAGATCAAAAATCGATAACTTTTTTATTTGTTAAGATAAACAATTGAATTTTTGCACAAACATAAAGTATAAAATAGCGCTTTAGGTAAAGTTCAGATATTATACTTTTATTGGAGTATGTATATATTAAAAAAATAATGAAAAAAAGATTATTTAATTTCCTTAGTCCACACTACTTATAGTAAGTAGTAATAAAAATGTATTATTAAATTAGTTTATTAATAAACAATGTTTCTTAAGCTGTAATCTATTTGAGTAAGAAATTAATAGTTATGATTACACATACTTATTTAATAAAATATAAATTTTACAAAAACTGATTTACAAGTAGAATAATATTAGAAATTAATGTATATTACATAATGGGTATATTATATTTAATTATACTTGGGGAAATTCAAGATCCATAATAAGTTCATTCACTTTTCAAAGATCTAGGGTATCTTCATCAAGTGCCTTCACACTTATTATACTCGTATGTTTTTCTATGACTGGAAATATACGGATCTGATATGTAGAGAAGAGTATGAAATACATCCTCATTTGTAGCTGGTTGAGAGCACTTTCTGGCATGATGTAGGCGAAATTTTTGATACTCCTTATTACGGGTTTCTTGTGCACCTTGTGCATTCTTGGGATCTCATTCGTTTGTTATATTCCTTAAATACATGTATTGCGCTTTTGTTAAATCCAAATCGATAAAAACACTCAATTCCTTTTGATCCGATAGCATTTTGCTCTGGCTTGCGTTTTCTATGAGATTCAAAGATAGAGACATTGTATCTCGGTCAGCAAGCCTTAGTTTTTCTACGAGTTTTGCTTCTAATTCGCCCCCTATGGAACGTAAGCCCTGAACGTAGGCATTGCAGATGTGTCCAAAGCCATATTCACTAAATAGCGCGGTATTTTCGCCTCTTCGTTGATTCTGATGAGTCCCCATAGGGACACAGGGTCTTCCGCATTTTCTTCAATGATTGGTAAAGTTAACAAATTGAATTTTCGTTGTTTTTTAAAAAATCGAATCCTTTTTCCGGGAGGTTTCTGTCCATCGTTTATTAAAGGAACGAATGAGATTCCTTTGAATGTCGCTGATAATAAAACACATGTTGTCTACAGAAACTTGATTCTTTTCTTTCAGAAATATTGATAGCTAATGTTGATTGCTTCAAGTTTTTTTCCTCCTTCAATGTATGGGAGTAATAATTCACTCTTAGAACACTTGAAAGTATTAACCGTTTTGAAATTTAGTGAAAACACTTAACAATCAAACGTCTGTTAGTGATTTTATTGCTAATTTGTAATAGTTTTATTAAATTAATTCACTCTTTTTATATAATTTTATTAGTGAAGGTAGTGTGCATTTAATTGATGAGTAATACCGCAAAATGTGTGCAAAATTAAGATAAACGCTCTTTTATCAATAAATAACAATAATTTAATTGAAATTTACCGCAATCTAATCAATTAAATAGTTCAGCATTAGAAATTTCAATAGATAGAGTTTTCTTGTTTCCCGACTTGTATCGTAGTTTTTGTGATAACTTCTAAAACCGCACGTATCCGCAGCTGATTTTTATAAATGTTATTAATGAATATCTGAATTATAAAACAACATGAAATGTAACGCGTCGGTAGACGTCGGTAACTGTCAAAAGTCTCGATAGTTCATCGACCTACCTTTAAGTTAAACACGTACCTTTTTTCTCTTCACTTATTGTTAATATTTTTTATAGGAATATAGTCACAAAATCTACAATATATTAATTGTTTTAAAATCTACATACTATAAGCTTTTTAAAAATATATAACACTTTTTACTTATTTGCATATTTTTTTAAGGAAATTAAGTTTAAAATATCGATGCGAACAACCTGAAATAGACATTCTTACGTATTATAATTTCTCACAATTAAAAAAATATATATTCCAAAGGTAATTCACGAAAAAATAATTCATTACATTAAAGGTCCACTATTATACTATTAAAAAAATATATAAAGAGCGTCAGGGACGACTTTAGTAAAAATGAATTTTGATCTGCCGTTGTTCTACCATTATCCATAGTGCGTGGGGCACAAACGTGCGACTGTAAATGCAACAGGATACGGTAGCCATTGTCCTCAGTTTCTACCTGTCACTGTACATTATAAAGGCGGATGGCCGTTTTTATATGGAGCGACTGCCATCTGACCGCCAAAACCCCTTTGTGGGGAAAAATCAAGGAGAGGAATAGGACAGATAGAGAGCGGGGAAGGATAGGTAGAAGGAGAGGATAGGAAAAAGAGGGGGGATTAAAAGAAGGGGAAACCACTTTTATGGATTGGATCGAGGCATAACAAGTGGTGGATTGAGGATCCGGGGTCGCGTATCTATATACCCAAGAACAAATAATAGTCAACCGCACCCTCTGGATGTCCTGACTAATGGTTTTCCTTGTAACTATATAATATAACTATATTTTTCACCAAAAAAAAACCAAGCTGTTCAATTTCCACCAGATCACATAGTAAGAACCTAAGCAAACTTTCGCCAAACTATCCCATCCAATAAAAAATGAATCATCAAAATCGGTTGGCTTGGTATTGAGTTATTCGTCCATTTATCGCGCACAGTTCCTAATGCAAATTTAACACTTATGTGATTTTTCACAGAAGTCGGTTAAAAGTAAAACTCAGTATAACTAAAATCGTTCTTCAATTAATTTAAACTACGAAAAACGAAACTAATGATTCGTAAGAAATAAATACATTTATAAAAGTTTAAAAAAACGAGCAAGTGAAAAAAGCTTATAAACAATTATTTTTATATATTTCAATCTCGCAACTTAAATCTAAGCCAGTGTCCACCAAGCATGCGCGGGTTGAATGACTCGGTGGAGAGCTGGACGGGGAGGCGCGTGCGCTCCGACGGCGACACCTCCACGTGCAGTAGAATTTGGTACAGCAGGGACTTCAGCTCGCAGAGGGCGAATCTTGAACCTGGGGGAAACGGAAATGAAATAACCATAAATATCTGAGTAATTTTTTAATTTTATGCAAAAACGCGGAGGCTGCAACCTATATTCGGTGCAATTATAATATAAGCAGGCCAGTGGCCATGAAACCAGTCATGGCGCAGAGGCACAAGCGCGCAACTGTAAGCGTGACACGTAATGTGTTCGATTTCCGCTCAAGTTCTCTACTCAACAAGCAATGCCTCTAAAATTTGGTCGGAAGTAGAGAACGGAAGTGGGAACTTAATGGGAATGGTGTGTCTTAACACTAGGTTTCCGGGATCTCTACCTTGCTATGTGCGAGATACCGCGTGAAGCTAAAAAAAATCTAAATCAATCAGCTTCCACAGTTACCAGGGTCGACCAGGTGCTACAATACTCCGTGCCCCATTTTATTCCTATTTTTAGTTATGTACATTATGTTTTGAGTTTCGGAACCCAAGATGTTAAAAAAATTATATTATGGGAATGTGCTAATATTTTGGGGATAATCAGTGAAAATCTTGTGATAAGAACTGCGTTCAACACTCTGTTTTCCATGTTTAGCCCAATATAAGATGGTATATATTAAGTAAAGATATTTTCTACTTCATTCTCACCGTGACTTATTTGCCAGTAGATAACTACCATAGCCATACCTAGAGATACAAAGGTCCTACACCAAAATGCAATGCAATCAAGAAAGTATGATATTAAAATATTAAATATAGTTCTTTAACTGCGCGATGATAGCTAACGAATATAAATTAATAAAAAAAAAATGCCGACTTCATACAACGAACTAAAAAGTAAAAAATAATTTTACATAACACACAAGTAAAACTTACTTAGATTTGGTTAAACAATAAATTATTTTTTAACAGTAATAAAAACTAACTAAACGCAACGAACTATAAAGTAAAAAATAATTTTACTAAGATATTATTATTTTGAAGTCAAATCGTCGAAAGCGTTTAAATAAATATATTTTTTTTAAAATTTTTTGGTTTTAATTTTTTGTAAGTAGGTATTTACGTTATTGGTATTCGTAATTGCGTCACTCATAACACAGTATGGATAAAAATAATAATCCCACGTCGAAGCTGTTGAGGAATCTTGATTATTTTTGTTAGGTTTGAAATATTCTATATGCTGCTTCCGTAAAAGAAGCGCAGTCATTTCCATCTTCTATAGTAGGTACCTAACTACAAGATTTTTCTATAAAATACTCACCAATACAATTTCTAGGGCCAATACCAAATGGCATGTATGCCATGGGATTGATTTTATGTTTATTCTTTTCAGAAAACCTTTCAGGATTGAATTTGTAGGGGTCTGGGAAGAACTCCGGGTCGTGATGGAAACACCATACTGGTATCGAAAGTATTTCACCTTGTTTCATCTATGGAGAATAAATAAAATCACTATAAACAAGCTGTTACTCCAATAGACATTTCCTATTGACTGGTGGAACTCAACACCGCAACGCGTTGTATCTTGTTACTAGTGTTTCTAATGGATAAATACTTAAGCATTATTATATTTCATAGCTTCACGATATATCACCACATGTAGCAGCATGCACAGAGGGAACCTTATAAGTGACACTCTCCGATCCCCAAACTACGTCCAATTTACGAGACATTGCGTTGAAAAAAATTTGTTTGTAAAAATATTTACTTACAATATTACGTAAAAATATTTACTTACAATAAAGTCCTTAGTCGATTTGCCGTTTGGTTTACCCATGTTATAATCTTTGAGACACTGTCTGTCCAACGCCAATACTGGCGGCCAAAGTCTTAGAACCTCTGAAAAACAACTTTCGTATTGAAAAATATCTTTAGAAAAGGTAAAAAAGTTTGAACGTAGCTGGATTAGAACCCAAATAAGTTGTAATAAGCGTATAAGAATTTTGACATAGCTTGATAAGAATTAGAAGAAGCCTTGGTGGGCAGAATGCTTGGGCGGTCTTGGATGGACGACTTCCAAATAGCGCGGGTTCAAGTCCCAACGTTCAAATTTATATACATTTTTCTAAAATATTTTTCTATTCTTAATCTTCATAGCCCTAAAAATCATAACTTACCTGATGTCACCATATCCATGTAAGTCATGTTTTGTATAGAATCGAAGCTTAGTTTTCCACCATTCTTAACATGCTCGTCTTTAATTTCCTCAACTAATCTATCCTGTACTTCGGGATGTACGGCCAGTTCGTGTAATGCGAAAGACATCGCTATAGATATTGTTTCGAAGCCAGCGATGAAAAACAATACTGCTTGAGCTGTTAAATCAATGTCGGACCAAACTAAAAAAGAAAATTAATATTTATTTACTTTGCAAATTAATATTTATTTACTTTGCTTGCAAATTAATATTTATTTAATTTGCTCGTGGATGTTCCATAAAAATCGGTTCAGCTGTCCCGAAGATCAGCCTGTACAAACAGAGAGACGGACAAACAGACAACAAATTTTAAATCATTTCAATAAATAAAATTATATATTTTAATTATGTCATTTCAAAAAATACAATAATTTTAATAAATACGTACCTCTGCTTATAGATTTCTTGCCGACGTCCGATTCTTCAACGGTAGCGAACCCAGTGTCCTGGATGACATCGTTTCCTGCTTTCTCTTCATGAGCGAGACGTCCTTTTAACAAATGATTATTAAAGCATTTTGTAATAAAATGTTAATAGTATAAATGAATCCTATGAAACATAAAGTATTTAACTTTATCTTTCATAGGGTTGTATATTCGACCCTTTATCGGGGGTAATGATATTAAGTCTTCCCTTTTATGTTAGATTCTGCTATATCAGACTCAATGTGACAAGAATGGGTTGAAAATTCAGAACAGAGTGATATATTACTACAATTAGTTAATTTAATCCTTTAACTATAAAACAAATGTTTGTTTTGTCTTTAGTTCACGCTATATCCCGCACATAGCAAGGACCTACCCTGCTACATGCAGGATACAACGAAAACTAAGTTTTAATACACTTTGTTTCCCAATTTCCACCCAGTTTTGGAAATATTGTACCTTGAGTGGATTTGTAAGTGGAGTGGAAGTGGAATAAGTGTCGGATGATAGGATAATAATACCTTTCTTGGCTTCCATAAGAAGATGAATCATGTCGGGTCTGACGATGTTCTTCATTTCTCTGTTCTTCATTGTACTAGTTACGAGTTCGATGAAGAAATCTTTTGTACGGCTCGTGAATAAAGAGATCTTAAAATACTGTAGAAAATTTTGCCTTTTTATATTTGAAGTAAATTAATATTACTTTTTAATTATAAAAATAAAAAAAAACTATTAGACATAGCACAAATATATATAATAAAACTTTAAGAGGGTTTAATTCTGTACATTGAATAGGTTTCAAGATTTTTTTGAGGTGGGCTGTACTGTAAGGGTTCGGAAACCATTTGTTTTTTTATGCCAACAGAAAATGTCCGCCTAGGACTAATAGCTATATAACAAAAACATTTCATTAAAATTGGTCCAGTTATTTGTGCGTGAATCGCGAACAATACATATTTTTGTTACCGTTACTTGTATAAAGATACTAAATTCCTAAGATCCGAAATAGACGGACCCGTCAATAATTAAAAAAAACTTACCTTAGCAAGACCTGGACACGCAGAAACAAAGAAGAAGAACAACATTTGACGTAACTTGAATACAGAAGCCAATTTTCCCATCTTGTAGAACTGGTTCTCCTCGTCCGTATGAGAGTCCACTTTGAGGCCGAAAGCGCAAGACGCGATGACGTCATTGGTATAGCGCGATGTTAGATCTTTACAGTCTACATCGATGTATCCAGCTAAAAATAAAATATAATCTTTATTATTTATCTAATTTATTAGATAAGATCAGAGAAGAAGAAAGAAGTCCCACTTTTTGAAGCTAGTGATATGTTTATTATTTTTATGCAGAAATTATTCTATGTACGTCCCCCCCTCCCTACAAAAGTTATTAAGGTTCACGTAATATGAATATGAGGTGTAATTATTTGGAAATCAAAAAGCGTATAACAATTAATATTTTCGTTTGAAATATTACAAATATTTTCATTTTCCTCGCTCTGGCAGTTAAACCGCGGCGTTGAGTTCCGTCACTCCATACGTAATATTTCGAAAGTTGAAAGGTGTATCTTAACACTAAATTCATTCTGCCTACTTACGCATAGCAGATGAAGGAAAAAGCGTTAAGCTGTTTATATTTTTCTTACACTTACTCTTAGATTCGCTGGTCTTCTTCTTAAGAGCTCTGATCATCTGATCGCCAACTTCCTCCATGAAGGGTATCATCAACTTTATCTTGGAGCTCGTAAACGCTGGGCTTAGAGTTGACCTCATGTCCTTCCATTCTTCACCTGAGTATTATTAGTAAATGCTAATTAGATAGTTAGCAATTAATGATTTTTTCGTTTTCAGCTAAAAAGATAGGATTTAGATAGGACTTTCATGACATTTCTATACTTTTTTTATAATTAGATAATAGTTACAAAATATACAAGGAAACATACATATATACAACTAGCTTGAACTATACTAATGTTTATTTAAGTGTATTTACGAAAAATCCGGCAAAGCACAAGTCGGACTCACCCATAAAGGGTTTCGTATCAATTTCAAGATTGTAAGTTTACGGGAAATACGGACAAGCGCTCGCCCACCGAGGGGTCCGTAAAAAAATGGAGGTATTGAGCTTTTTTGAAATTTAGGCTTAGCTTAGCCAGGCCCATTCATCTATAACTATATTCATATTCTCGTAAACTTAAATTAACTTTTTTAAGTTCTTCCTTAGTACTTCTCGTTGAAAATCCTGAAATTGAGTTGGTGGGCGAGTCCGACTGGCATTTAGCTGGTTTTATTTGGACGGGATTCCGCTTAAATATTTATTTTATTCATTTTTTTTAATTATTAATTGTTATAGCGGCAACAGAAATATATAATAATCTGTAAAAAAATTAAACTGTCTTATTGTCTTAGTTCATGGGACACAGGCAGACAAACGGATGGACGAAAGTCTTAGTAATTAGGGCCTCGTTTTCCCCTTTGGGCATGGAACCCTAAAAAATTTACTCGCACCTTTTAGAGCAAACAAATTCCTAGAAAAAAGTGGCTCTACTTTATCATCTGCGAATGCTCTGTGATCTATGAAATATTCGAAATCTTTAATTGTAATTTTCTTCACTAGGTCAATGTCGCGTATCATTACTGTAGGTCTGATGAACTCATAGCTGCCTACAAATCTGGGGACAAAATTCATAGTTTTAGAACCCAAATATATTTTTTTACTTATACATTTTTTTTGCTTTTGATATAATGATTAAATGAGTATACAGTCCAATCGATGTAGTAAGCAAAAAAATACTAAGTACTATTCCTTCTATAATAACTGTAAAAAAACATGTTTGTTATATGAGAACCTCCTTAAATATTTATTTTACTCTGTTTCTTGTATTTGTTGTTAAAACGACAGCAGCAATAGATCATCTCTAAAAATTTCAACTGTCTAAGTATCACGGTTTATGAGATAAACCTGGTTCTCGTTTCACCCATTGAGTGACAGAACCCTAAAAAACGCATATCCCGTTCCTCATTTTAGCAGATTTTTCGAGACGTTGCATATTGAGTGGCGGACCTCAATGTCGCACTTCATTTTCCAAAGCAGAGAAATTTAAATTAATTAAATATAACCATTCCCCCGAGAGTGAATTGAACCATAAACTAAACTTTGATAAATATAATAAAACTAACCTTTCATTCTTGAATGTATGGTACAATCTGTCTAAGTGATCATAAAAATGCCTTTGCCTGAGTAAAATACCCGCCATGTTGCCAACGAAGGGTACCGCCCTGAAATGCTTCACTCCACTATCGCTGAACCTGGTGTACACCTTGTTAAAATACAGTACTATAACTGCTATAAGTACTGACGTCCATATTAGGAATATCATCTGGAAAAGAAAATAGGCTGTAATTGATGCCGTCGGAGCATAAGCGGGTGGGTGAATGTCAACTCGACAATAGTGGGAGGAAGGTCCTAGTCGGAGGAATGAAATATTTAATGAGTTCCACCACTAAAGGTATGTATGTGTCTTAACGGGAATGAAGTGTCCTAGCAGTAGGTTCCCAGGTTCCCTTGGCGTACTTTGCTGTGTGCAGGTTACAGTGAGAAGTAAAAATATATATCATTGTCAATCGTTTCTATGTAATCAAATGTAGTTACCGTCAAAGTTACTTCAGGCACTTATATGTGTATGTGTCATACATAACTAGTTAATAATTAACCGCTCAGGAGAAGCCGCACGTAAAGGCTAGTATGATATATTATTTCATATGAAACCACTACGCAGAAATACCCGAGTGAAGAACAGGGTATTTTTATATTGTTCTGCTGTTATCAGATATCGTGAAGTGATTGAAGTAGAGTACTACGAGTATTTCTATTGATTATTTCAGTAATGAAATGTAAATGGCTTGTTATCGTTATCTTCATGTATTATGGTTGGTGGTTATTTATTTTTTAACTTCAAGCTGTAGATGTTTTTCGAACTACAGATTCGAAAGAAGCTGTAGTTTTTTTATTCGAAAATAATTAATAATTTTAATTCAACGAATTCCGAATGTGTTTAAAATTTGGTATAGACAAGTAAACTTGAAGATCATTCTTGAAAATATTTTTAATATTGTAAATAGAACTAGATTTCAAGTTAATTACAAAGCTCAGTTTTAAGCTCATTTTTAATAAAGTCAACTTCAAGTCAGCTTTTAAGCAATAAAAATATTTTGTTAAAATGAGGTAGTCTATTTTAGAGTTGGGGGATTTTTTAAAATTATTTCCTTAAAGTGAATATTAAGTCATAACCATCGTCATTGCAGTCAAACGCTGTATTATTATGCGACGATGGCGTTAATTTTTAATGATTTTTATTTGTCAATAAATTTTTAAATTATTCTGAACAATCTTTGTTAAGGCGGATTTTTATTATTTCTTAAAATATAGCTGGGTTATTTTTGTTAGTTCTTCGGTCGTATCACATATTTCAGATCTTTAATTTTTTTATGTAAATGAAAAATGTTTGACACGTTGAACACTTACTACTAAGCGTCATTTCATTATTTATTATAGTTTAGCTTAACTGCTTTATTTGTTCATCAATGCTTTAATTTAATCTTATAATAGTCCAGTTCTTCAAGCTTTGTATGTCAATATTAAAATATATAGTAAAATTTATTACAGATTAGCGTGTACAAACACACACACAAACAGAGAAAAAGGCCGAATAATAGATTTTCTCATATCTATTTCATATCTCATATTCCTGGTGACTGACAGCGATCAGTTACAATTTTTTTTTTTTTTTATGGGTAAGGCAAGGCAAACGAGCGTGCGGGTCACCTGATGGTAAGTGATTACCGCCGCCCACGACCCCGTGCAACACCAGAGGAGCTACAGGTGCGTTGCCTGCCTTTAAGTTGGGTTGGGCGCCGGAGCC
>DWLH01001826.1:0-11902 GCA_018249795.1 Heliconius telesiphe telesiphe | reverse complement strand
AGGTATAATATATTTATTATTATATGTCATTATTAGGTCCTCTCACTGTACGTAACGACAATTACCTACCTACCTTACTACCATTGATACTGAGTACTTGCTACTTAATTGAGGTCATTTTTCTTGCCCTCTTAAAACTCACTCTTGCAGCATATTTATTTATTACCAGTCTTCGTGGTTATTTCTTTGTCTGTTTCACGCTTTATCCCGCGTATAGCCCGCGGAAGTGTGTAGACATTCCTTTCTCCAATTTACGCAAGATTTCGAGACGTTGCGTGTAGAGTCGCAATGAGAAATGTTAGAGTGTGAATCAAGCCTATAATCATCACGTTCACAACGAGATGCTATGTCAGATGCTGTCACTGTGTCATGATGACATGCTAGATAAAGCAACCGATTGCCGTTCTTTGTCCTAACAGACCTGGGTTAGCAAAATATGTTAAATTGAAAATAAGCTTCACGCTGTATCCCGCACACAGCAGGGTAAACAGAGCGAACTTAGTGTTAAGACACTCCGTTCCCCACTTTTTGCCGAATTTTGGAAGCCGAAGAAGAAGAAGAGCGAAGAAATGTAAATATACATTTAAGTAAATATTTCATCTCCTCAAGTGGGGATCGAACCCACAACCAGTTAATTTTACAGTCACACTTTGTGCCCCTGCGCCACGACTGGCATCCAAAAATACATTAAACTTTAATCGAATGGGATTCAAACCGATATTCATAATCTGAACAGCGCAACTACGTTGAAAGACGAATACGTTTATCTCTTTACTTTTGACTGAAATGGATATTTTGACTGAAATGGACATTTAAAAAGAATAATAGAAAGCAAAACCAAAAGTTTTTTTAAATTTCTACACTGTCTGTCTGTCTGTCCGTCCGTCCGTCCGTCCGTCCGTCCGTCCGTCTGTCTGTCTATACATATGGTCACGCTAATCTCCGAAAGTACTAAACCGATTTACTTAAAAGTTTCACCAATTGCTTTGTTTTAACTCAATTTAACAATTAAAGTTCGATAAAACAAACTTTAACTGTTTCAACAAAAAATTATAGTTTGTTTTATCAAAATCGGTTCATTAAAAAAAAGTTATCGTCATTTGAATGAACTCAAGGCATTAGTTTGCCTGTGAATGTTATATAGCAATCGCTGGAAAGATTCCTGGCTAAAGAATGACATTCGAAACGTCTTGGTTATATGACTGTTGATAAAAAAATATATATTTGAAGCACTATTATACAATATCTTATACAATAAAGTAAACAACATTGAATTGTTAGTGGAGATTACCTTCATAAATCATAACATTTAAGCTTAAGTCGTAATTAATTCAACACAGAGATAAAGATTTGATCTTCAAAGAAATATCAAGTAAATACATAGATTTTTTTGGTTTGTTCATTCGTTTGAAATAAATCTATATAAAAATACCTAAAAACCACCTTTCTACGTGCACTCTGTAATATCTACATATTTACCAATTGTACATTTAGCTAATAATATAAGTATGTAACTAACTTAAAAACTGTACCGAAGTTAATATGCAATCATTACAGTTATTTTACAAAGAATATTATAAATCATTACCCAAATCAATAATTTAACATTTAAGGCTGTTTCTGAAGCAGTAAGTTGAATTATTCACTGACATCAGCACATTTAACAGAGTTTTAAAATTATGATAAGACGTACATTGCATAGGTTAAAAGAACGTAATGTTACAAAAATATATACGTATAATAAATAATTGACTTTATGTATATTTTATAAATTGATATATTTTTTTTATTTTTTTTATTTTTTATTATTATTATTTCTTAACACTACAGACACTTGGTCCGTACCCTTTTTAAATTTATTATTATATCTAATTTCCTTATCATATATATTAATTACATTATTGTTTACATACAATTAATACCTATAATAAGAAAATGTTATTTTTAACTATACATTATTTTGCAAAATTTTACTTAGATCTAAGGTGTTATGCGAGTGTTTATATTACATATTTATCAGTTTTACATATTACAATATATATTTAATTACATAACTATAAGTACATGCTAAAATTTTATAATAATTGATTTGGATGTGAGGAATTTTGCACTAGGATAAGGGCATGACCGCTATGGTGGAAGAGGTGACCGCTGCGTTCCTATCTTTCAAAGCCATCTTTAAATTATATTCCACAATTCGTTTTGTCGTTACCTCCGTCGCGTTCCGAATTAACATTTTGACTGCGTCATCTTTACCTTCACTATAGTACGTGCAGGTGTCGGTGTGCCGAGATATTGCTACGACGGCGTGCGAAACGCTATCATGCAGCTGTAGCTTAATAGATTTAGCGTCGCGGTCGCGCTGGTCAGACCCTGAGACTCGTGAATTGTCAGCACCTTCGAACCTGTTTCTCCTCCCCATCCCTGGGCGATCAGAGATTCTTTCTCCTCCTGGGTAAATGTGAGATACAGTGTGTTGATGAAGTTTGAATTACAAATTGATATTTATCAACATTGATCGTATTTTTTAATACAAAACAATCAAAAATTCTTATAGAAATTACGATAATGTAGTAAAAAAATCATATAACAATATTATAGATTAAAGTAATAAGAAATCATATTAGAAGTCATTATAGTTTTCAATCAATTCTGTTTATTAAATCAATAATCATGTAGTTTAAGCATGCGAAGCCGCGGGCGGGCCGCTAGTTATATATATATATATATATATATATATATATATATATATATATATATATATATATATATAAGGAATACATATAAATGACTCGAAGAAACATTATACTTTGGAAGGATTATATTACTTGCAAATGATGAAAAATTAATATTTCGCGAATTACGGGATAAACTGAAGTTACAAGGAGATTTATAGTCTCTGGTAAAACCCATGGATATACGTGGTAAAATTTATTATTGTTTGATGAATAATACAACGACTCCCTAAGTACCCTGTGGCTGTGGGTGACATAAAAACTTCCGCCTTTTAAGAACAAAACGAAAAAGTTTGACTTACAAATCTTTTAATGAAACCTTAAGGATATGGCTTATGAATTTGATATTTATAATATTTTTTTATAGGTTGTAGGCTTAATTTGTGTCAGTTATTTTTCATATGTTTTGATGTAGATACTTATTTCAGCTTCATTTGGTAGCAGCGTGAAGAAATTAACATATACCCTCGAGTAATAATGGAACCCACAACCATCACTTGTGCTACAATGTGCCTCTATTAACGTAGGTTTCTCATATAAATTACTATGTTTATAGTAATTAGAAATTGTCCGATAAACCTTAAAGTAGGTGATAGCATTTAAATTTATTTAAACAGTAGTAATACGCATAAATAAGTACTTATATCGTAATATGAATATGAATATTTTCATTTCTTAGCTCTGGCAACAAGGCGCGGCGTTGAATACCGCCACTCATCACGCAATGCTTTGAAAATTCGGCGGAAAGTGAGTAACGGAGTTACTTAATAATAACTTCCCTTTGTCGTACCATTATATAAAATACATATGTAAAATACAGCGCAAAGCTATATCAGAAAAAAAGTCTTTAAAATCTTCAAACACTATATTATCTACAGCTTGAGAATATTTAAAATATCATATATCTTACTTCTTCTTAAGTAGAAGATAAATAGGATAAAACAAATATGGTTCACTAGGTTCCCCCGAGCGAATGATCCGTCTCGAAATAATTGCCAATATTGACTCCTGAATTCGCCAGTAGCGGGCTCTTATGGATATCATATGAATCTATATCAATAACATTATTCGGAACGCATATCGTCTAAGTTTGATTAGTTTCATATTATATTTGACAAATGTATTGTTTTATGAATATCAGTTTACATATTTATATATAACTTACATTACCTACATCTTTCATCTTTTAGGTTTTTAGAGACAACTTAGTGTTAAATCACTCCACACTCCGTTTTTGTGCAAATTCGAAATATTTGTTGAGTGGCGGAACTTAACGCCTCATTTTGTCTTACATCAGTGATAAGATAAAAAAAAAATTCTTTCGATGTCGCCTTGAATTTTAAAATTTGTAAATATCAAGAAAGCTGTGTATAGTTTTAGCAGTCAAGTGTAAAGTTATAACGACAATGTTTTGACAACCTTTACAAAGCAGCGTTTACAAACCTTTGTTCCATATTAACCTGAGATGTTTACATTGCACCTATACATAGTATATTAGTGTAAACATGATTGGTTTCTCTTAACAATATGTATTTTGTACGTACATGTATGGGCGTTATAGAGTCCTTATAATTCATGCTATTATACGAGAGATGCATATTTAAAAACTTATTTTGTGAAAAAATAACGTAAGTCCATTTTTTAAGAATTAAATTAATTTTTACTAATATCATAAATTAAAAAATAATATAAATATTAAAAATATATATATAATGAGTATATATCACTGTTCTAAATAAAAAAATAGAACAAGCGAATGAAGTGACATATTTGGGAAGTATGTTCAGTAGAGATGGAAGATACAAGATGGATGTGGAAAGGCATATTGCTGCCGATAACAGGGTTAACGGAGCCTTAGCTGCATTGATGAGACGGCGAAACGTCAGCACATCTGCGCGTTTGGCCGTACACAATGCAGTGTTGGTACCGACGCTGTTATACGGCAGCGAAACGTGGGTATTACAGAAGAAGAATGAAAGAAAGATGAATGCCGTGGAGATGCGATCTCTTTGTAGGATATGCGGAGTCAGCTTAGCTGATGGAATCCTCAATGAAGACATACATAGAATGGCTGGTACTGGTGAGGATATGTGATGTAACGGTAAGAAAGAAGAAGAACATGCTCAGTTGGTTTGGACACCTCGAAAAAATGAGTGATGAAAGAATGGCAAACAAGATTTATGATGGAAAAGTGAGTGGTAAGAGAGGTAGAGGGAGACCTCGGTTGACCTTCGAAAACACATTATCAAAGATACTAAAGGAAAGTCGCATAATAAGCATGAGGACCCCCCGGAGGGCTTGTATGAAGAGGTTGATAACAGTGATCATGGCGAAAGAGGTATGTAGAGACCGTAGCGTTTGGCGCCCCGTTCTCTCTGACTATTCCGCTAGGGATAAAGCGTGAAGTTAAGTTAAAATTATAAATGTGAATGATTGTGACGATATATTCCACTTTCACGCAAAAATTACTAAATTAATTGAGATGTTTGATTATTAGTATTATAGCTTATACGTCAGAATAACACATGGTTTACAATTTATGTAAAGATTTTGTATAATTTAGCTACAATATAACACAAAGTTTAAGTGGGCATGGCCAATTTTTTTATTCTGTACAGAATGAAGAAATGAAAATAAAAATTGAGTGCGGCGTTTTCCACCGCTCAGCACGGTCAATGTCTCAAAAGTTGGTCAGAAAATGTCTCCCCTGCTATGCGGGAAAAAATGTGAACCTGCAAAAAAATAATTACTAATTTAGTAAGAGAGTGAATTATTAAAAAGCAACATTAAGCCTTGCCGCTTTTACATATACATATATATGGAAAGTCGTAGTCGTAGCAATTTAACAATCTTTATACAAAATTACTCACATATAACTACATTAATTCGTTTATATCCTCCCTCCAATCTTGATAAATTTCGCGATTTAAGATAGTTTTTCAAGTTTAAGCGAAAACTAGCTGGTTACAAAGGAAGTTTAGTCGATTTATGAACCAACCGAAGTGATAAAGCCAAATGTAATAAATGAAGGTGAAATCGGTTGTATCTGGGGAGCTCTAGGTGTTCTCTTGTAGCGCGCCATGAATTAAAGATACGGAACTTATTGCGGAACTTTGTTCTTTCTATCGGCTTTGGCTAATCAGACGCACTGTAGTATTATTGTGAAGGTATAATATAAAAATTGCCGATATCACATTCTTTTTATATTTTTGAAATACTGAAGGCAATTTTGAAAATATTTCTTGATGAGAAGTGAAAATTATTTACTTAACGTTTAATAAAATAGTTTTTTGTTTTATAAAAGAACATTAAAACATATTCAAACTACCAGATACAGATTTATCTAGTAACATATTATAATTGAAGCTGTTGTGGGGAAATTGTGAAAAAGTGTGGGTCTAAATCAGTTCAATTATGTTTTGAGTAAAATTGGATTTAATTGACAGCCTTTTTAAAATCCCCACAAAGCAAAGAACAGAATGTCTTGTCTCCACTCAAGAAAAACAAATTTTCCTATACGTGCGTGATAAAGTTGATAACTTTGCTGAAGAACTAATAAAAATACAGTAAATAATAGTGTTGAATATATTCAGATGATATTATTATAACGTCATACATATATTACCCGTGATAACCTTGTTATTAAAAATAATAAATTGCTCCTGTTTCAGAATATGAGCAATATGCTCTATTATGCATAAACAATCAACAGGAGGCAGGCGCTTTATAGTATTATATATAACAAGGAAATTTGAATAATATGCGTAAATTGCGTTAATTATATTAAGGATTTATGATTTAAAAAGTTATACTAATTTATTAAATATTTATAAAATATATATGGCCATTTTTTTTTCAGCTTCATACTATATCCCGCATATTGGCAGTTCTCCTGAAATTGTTATTTTTAACCAAAAATTATGTCTTTTTTAAACCCTTGCTGTGAGATATAAGCTAGGACATTATAATGCACGTTTATTGAAGTGACATCTATTTATTTTATAAATGGAATTTTATAAAAATGTTTTAGTACGGACAATGACGATTAGTGAAGAATAATGATAAGTAACTGAAGGAAAATGATGCTGTGGTACCGACAATGATTCTTTACAACAGAATTGAAATTCAATACTTACTTATTTTGCTTCACGCTGTATTACTAGTGGGAAAGTCAGAGAGAACGGAACGCCAAACGCTACGGTCTCTATATACCTCTTTCACCTCGTCCACTATCATCAACTTTTCATACATGCCATCTGGGACGTCCTCATGCTTTTTACGTGATTTTCCTCCTTCAGTATCTTTGATGCTGTATTTTCGAAGGTTGACCGTGGTCTCCCCCTACCTTTGTTACATCTCTCACTTTTTTGCTATTCTATGATCACCAATCAATTCGCACCTTCTATTATATACTCGCCGTGAAAAGTATGATTGATTTATTCCTAGCGGCTCAGTATATTTAAAGTAAAGTTGTGGACACACGTGTGCTTAGGATGCTATCCTGGGAACAGACCAATATGTAGTCGTTGCTAGAGGCTTAGAAGAGCTTGAATAGGATCATCCTGGTACTGGTGGCGTCGTAAGAGGCGACTAAAGTACGTGTGGTAAAGTCACGTCGCCAGCAATGGCAACACGCATGGGCAGACTCGACCGGATCATTGGCATAGACAGGGCAAACAAGACGTACGCTCCACGGTAACCCCTTCCAGGCTCAACGTGGACTTTTGCAATATCAGGGGTCTACATTCCAACCTAAATGCTGTCCACCACCATCTCGAGACGGCACGGCCGGCCTTGTTATTCCTGACGGAGATTCAAATTGCCCGACCGAGCGACACAGCCTATCTCCAATATCCCGGCTACAAAATAGAACATAACTTTATGCCTCATGCCGTGGTCGCTGTGTTCGTAAGAGAGGACCTAAGTTTCCGTCGTCTTGGCCATTTTTAAGGTCGGAACCTGTCTACCATCTGGCTCCGTGTTGACTCGGACGATCGTGCCCGAGTCTACGCATGCCTTTACAGGTCCCACAGTGGTAATGCAGAAACGACTCGGCTCATGGAGCACATTCAATCGGCTATCGACGATATGCTCTCACAGATCCCCTCCGCTGAGGTTGTGATCCGTCAGCATATTCGTGGGATTAGGGTTCCGTAACTAAATGAATAATAAAAAAAATGAATAATAAAAAATAATAATTAGTTTTGAAAATTATATTGCATTATGGGCAGAAAATTTAACAGACGCCATGCGACAGTATTGTATAAAAAATCCACCAAATTCAATAAATGGATCTTTGAAATCATCTTCTATTCGATTGGTTGGCTTATACTGAAACCAACAACTTATTGTACTGTTACGTCTTTAAATTATATCGAAAGATTTACAACTCAGTAAACGAAATAAAGGAAGCTAAATTTTACTTCTTAATTGTTGATTCAACACCTGATATATCTCACGTAGATCAACTGATCGTCATTATTCGCTATGTTCATCCAACTGGCATAAAAGAAAAAAAATTAAGGAGTCCTACCTATATTTTCTCATACCTGTAAAAATTTTGAAAAAGTTATTTTGGAATTTTTAAATAAATTAGATTTAGACATCACCAACTGTCGGGGTCAGAGTTATGACAATGCATTTAATACGTCAGGTAAATATAAAGGACTCCATCCAATCTAGAATAAAACAACATATTTTTTCTGCTCATTTTATACCATGTGCAAATCATTCACTAAATTTAATTGGAAATGCTGCTTCAGGAAGTTGTTTGGAAATGACCGGTTTTTCTATATTGTTTAAATTTTTTTCAAGTTCTACTCATAGGTGGAATGCATTACAAAAATTTTGTAAGAGCAAACACTTAATTATTAAGCCTATTTGTGAGACTAGGTGGTCTGCCCGTTCCGGTGCTGTGAAATCCTTAAAGAAAAGTTATGACGAAATTAAACATTGTTTACATAATTTTTCCTCAAACAAAGATGAAAAACCATTAACAAGGTCCGAAGCTGCAGCTACATAAACAAATTATACATTTGAGTATGTACTCTTACTGAAGTGGTAAACACATATAGGGTAAAAAAATTGAGAGAATAAATGCTTCAACTAAAACTCTTCAACAAAAAGACGAATCCTTAAATACAGCAGTTTTAATATATGACTCATTGATAGATTTCATACAAACTGTTAGAGATGATTTTGATAATTTGGAAAACGAAGCAACAAAATTTAAAAATATTGCATATTCAAGTGATAAAAAACGGCTGAAAGTGCGAAAACTATTTTATGACGAAACCCAAAAAAATGAAAGTAGATTCAGTGGTAAAGAACATTTCAAAGCGAATACTTTTATTGTGGTATGCGATTCATTAATTAGCAATATTCAAAATAGATCTGAGGGATATAAAACTGTTAACAACAAATTCAAATCATTTTTTTATGATAGTGAGTTAAGTGACTTTTCAACAGAGGAATTAAAATGTTACGAACAAGATTTGAATCTAGCAGAACTGAAAAATTAAGTAATACAATTTAAGACTTTTATTAGCAAAGAAAATATTATTTCGTCTACATTGATGTAGTCATTTATACAGAAAAATAATATTATTGCAATATTCCCAAATTTAAATACCATTCTAAGAATTTATTTAACCCTTCCAATAAGCAATGCAAGCGGTGAAAGATCATTATCAGTAATGGCCAGAATATTTTTTTTTTTTTTAAGATCCACCTTAGGTCAACAAAAATTAAATAGTTTATCGTTACTATATATAGAAAAAGACTTATTAAATCACTCTATTAATTACGACAAACTTAATGATGAGTTTTAAGAAATAAAAGTGAGAAAAAAGCCTATATCTCTTCTCTATATATAATAAGACAGGAAAAATATTTTGTCTGTACATTTAGTAATTTTGACTAAAATGGATAGAGGGACACTTAAAAAGAATAATAGAAAGCAAACATATTTTTTTTGAATTTCTTGTCTGTCTGTCTGTCTGTCGATATTTATGTCCACATTTTTCTTTGAAAGTACTGAACCAATTTACTTAAAAGTTGCTTTGTTTTAACTCAACTTAACAATGAAAGTTTGTTTCATCAAAATCGGTTCATTAAAAAAAAGTTATCGTCATTTGAATGAACTGAAGGCATTAGTTTGCCTGCGAATGTTATATAGCAATCGCGCTGGTACGATTCCTGGTTAAAAAGTGACATTCGAAACGTCTTGATTATATGACTGTTGATAAAAAAAATATTTTTGAAGCACTATTATACAATATTTTATACAATAAAGTAAACAAAATTGAATTGTTAGTGGAGATTACCTTCATAAATCGTAACAGTTAAGTTTAAGTCGTAATTAATTCAACACAGAGATAAAGAACGATTTGATCTTGAAAGAAATATCAAGTAAATATAAACATTTTTTGATGCGTTCGTTCGTTTGAAATAAATCTATATAAAAATGCCTCAAAACATCCATTCTACGTGTACACTGTAATAACTACATATTTACCAATTGTACATTTAGCTAATGTTATATGTAATTAATTTAAAAACTGTACAGGAGTTAATATGCAATTATTACAGTAATTTTACAAAGAATGTTATGAATCATTACCGAAATCAATAATTTGACATTTGAGGCTGTTTCTGAAGCAGTAAATTAAATTACTAACTGACATTTAACAGAGTTTTAAAAAACATATCATAGGTAAAAAGAACGTAATGTTACAAAAATATATACATATAATAAATAATTAGCTTTATGTATATTTTATAAATCAAATATCAACATTGGTCGAAGTTTTTAGATCGAAACAATCAAAAATTCTTATAGAAATTACGATAATGTCGTAAAAATTTCATATTAAAATATTACAGATTAAAGTAATAAAAAATCAAATTAGAAGTCATTTTAGTTGTCAATCAATTCTGCTTATTAAATTAATAACCATGTAGTTTAAGCGGGCGAAGCCGCTGGCGAGCCGCTAGTAACTAATAAATCTATGTATATTTTTTTAAGTATTATTGTTTGTTTTAATAAATTATGTTTGATTGTTTATTTTAATAAATTATATTTATTGAATTATTTGTACATGTATATTATTTTTTCCTTTTTTCTTAGAACCCGATAATTAAATAGAACATATATATTATATTATTTAAAACCAAAGTACCAAACGCAAAGTATGCCCGGAATTATAATTGCCTAGGGCCCGTTTTATCCTTAGTCCGCCACTGTTATAACCCAAAATAAACAGCACGTTAGATAACGTATTTTCGTGGCAATATTTAAAACAAAAGCTCGCTCGATCAATGACCCTATTTTTATTAACTTTTTTTGCGATCGATTTTTGTGTAGCTACATATAAATTATAAGCACGTTTTATTATTAAAAACTTTAAGTATGTACTTATTTCATTGAAAATAGCAAATAAAATTAATATTGTTTAATTACGAATATTTTTGAAAAGAAATGAGCTAAGAATACACCAAATCTCCACGTAAAATATTCATTTTTTTTAAGGTTTTTTCGTAAAATATATTTTTGTATACACTAAATCATTAAACTTGTCTAGACTACTTGTTTATTATTTAGTTAAGTATTTAATATGATATTCATATTTTTAAAATAATTTACTATTAATGAGAAAACACAAGAAAATTTAAATTTGTGAGGCGTTGCGTTTTTTTGCCAAGTTGCAAGTTGCGTGCAAAAATTGACATAAAATATTGGATAAAGTTATATAAGTGCCATCTTTAGTTAAAATATCTAAATTTTAGTTTAGTTGTACTTACATGATTATTAGATTAATTAGATTAAAAAAATAAAATTTAAAATCTAAAATTCCATTAATATCCGTCTGTCCGTTCCGTTAGTATCTAAAATCACGGCACAAGGATGTGACTGTCGACGGTCGTGACTTCGATCCCTGCTTGAGGGAATGATTTATTTCTGAATATTTTCATTTCTTCGCTCTGGCATCAAGGCAATAGGCTCGTCGTTGATTTTCGTCACTCAACACGAAATTCTTCGAAAAGTTCGGCGGAAAGTGGGAACGGAGTGCCTGAACACTATGTTCTCTTTGTGTACCCTGCGAGTTACAGCGTGAATTTGATATTATTTAAAAAATATATTTGTTAGTAATTTTAGCTTATACTCA
>DWLH01001825.1:0-11903 GCA_018249795.1 Heliconius telesiphe telesiphe | reverse complement strand
CTCGAAGTGGAAGAAATTGTGCTAAAAGTGGATAACAGAGTAACTTCACACTAGGTTCCTCTGCCTATGCTTATAAATATAAATATGTCCCCAAAAGTAGAAGTTAAACCCACAACTATCGTCTACAGTGATGGATCGTTTATTTTCTACTTAAACTTTTTATAATAAAAAAATATATAAATATTTTGTTTAAAACATTATTATGTGTTAAAGAAAATATACATATAATAATTAATATTTTAAGTGCAAATAAAATTAAGTAAAGAGCAGGTGTCTGAAAAAAGCGAATTTTTACGAGCCATAAGAAAGTTTTCTAATAATGTCTCGACAAGTTAAGAGTGTTTCACCGCTAATTGCAAAATAAATTTTCAAGTTTCACCAAAAAACCGTCTTCCACGGCGTGAGTTATGACGTTGGAAAAAAATAAGATAACTCGGTTCTATATGAAACTGTTATCGTGTTAATTTTTTTTTATGTAAAAAAGTTGAATTGCTCTATATTTTAGTTTAGTTTATAATAGGTATTTTCTTTAATAATTTTGTTTTATTATTTTGAAAGGTAATATAATTTGTGTGAAAGATTTGGAAATGACGGTGGATATGGAGAGTGTGAATTCCATTCGAAAGTAAATATTTATATTTAGAATATTATAAAGCTATATTGCAATTTAATTGAGTATATCTTTTATTACACTCTTTTTAAAATTTTCATTTTAAAAAAAGCAAAGGGTTAAATATAATTGTATTCTTAAGCGACTTCGAATATAACATCTTGTAAGAAGCGGGGTGGTAATTATGGAAAGTGTCCAAGGGTGGAAAAATCGTCCGCGATGAGAAAAAGTGCTATAATGACGACCCGCTCTTAAAGTTAATAGCTTTCGAAAGATTTTCACAACCGCTCCTTTCTTTAACAAGATTCGACTATTTTATTTTTTATTATAATAAGTCGAGGCGCAGCGGGACTGCTAACTGTAAATGCGAAGGTTGTAGGCTCAATTCCCACTATGTGGAAGGAATATTTTCATTTCCTCGCTGTAGTAACAAGATAAAGCGCGACGTTCAGTGCCGCCACTCAATACGTAATGCATCAAGTCTTAACACTAGCTTCACTCTGTCTCTCCTGCTAAATGCGGGATACAACGTGAAGCAAAAAAAAATAAGCAGAAACAATCGAATAACAATATATTCCCAGCGACATAAAACGACAATTCGAAACGAACGCTTTCATCTCATACATCATTAAAAACATTTTTAAAACAATATTTATAAGAGAGACGCCGCTCAAAAAAGTAAAGTCAATTGATTTACTATTGCATTTCGAAAAATGTATCGAAGATAATATACTGCGTGGTAAGAATGTTTGTATGTATGTATGTTTGTGTAAGAGTATGTATGAAGTTAACAACTTTATAGTATTGGGTGGTTAGTTTTTGTTTTAATTTTTTTCCGATTTTGTATATTTATAAAATACCAATTATGCGTTTTAAATGAATATTGTTATTTTTTAAACGTGTGAAAGATCATATTTACAACTGGTAACATTTCGAAATGTTTTTAGTGAATCGTTTCGTACAGTAACTTTTGTAAATAAAATTGTTTTTTCTTGTTTAAATTGGTGCCTATAGAATTACTGCTATAGCAAGACATGGGATGGCATTAAGTTCCACCATTTAACATGCGATGCTTTCAATTGAATTTAGGCGTAAATAAAACTAAGAGGGCGGCTATCTCTTTCTACTATTCTGAAAAAAACGTAAATCTGTTGATGAAATACATAGACATATTCACTTGTACATACTTAGACACTGATAATAAAAATCTTAAACTTCTTTTCTCTTTTCTCAACAATGCAAGTAAAAAGGCTAAACACACGTCGCCTGCGACGGACCTCAAAATTGTCTCAATTTAAACGCAAAAACAATTGAAAATTTGAATTTCAAATCGTACACGCGGTGATTTTCATAAGATTTTTTCGTTATGCCGCCCTAATAAATCTTGAAGCAATAACAATAAATTCATCTGATCGACATGCAAATGTGGATTTTTTCGACACACCGATCTCTTGTTGGAAACAAAAACTGAATGGAGCTGTTTGTCGTTACTTTGAATATTTTTGCATGATATATATATTTTTTTGTTTTTATTTTGCGGCTGTGGTATGTAAAGTGCGGCGTTGAGATCGGTTAGTCAATATACAATATCTAGAATTCGGGAGGTTCCTTGTGTCTACTCTAGTATGAGAGGAGAAGCGAGAAGCTTTGTTTTGTTTAATAATTTATTGTTATTAAAAACTAACCACCACAAAAAAATAACCAAACCAGAACTGAACCAACAACCTCGACGTAACCTAACCACGACACCCACGCGTGTTCTTAAATCCAAACGTCTCACATTTACGGCTAAAAGAACTGTCGTACACCGGACGGTTTCCGCCAGCAAAGTATCAGTATCTACAATGCATGCATGACGTTACGTTTTTCACCTGTTTACAGCACGATAGGCTGTTATTTAGATTTTAGGCGTTTGTTTTTGTGACCAACGAAAAAGTTATTTATTTTAGTGTCCGTTTCCTTTGCGGAGTGTACGTGGGATGTGATATGTGGCATTGTGGTTTAAATGTAGGTGATGGGAACGTCCATTTTTTTCTTTTAGTTTCATATACAGAAAGGCATTAAATATTAGAAATAGACCCTACACGTAACATGATATATAGAGGGAATCTAGTATTAAGACACGTCGCTCAGGTACCAGGTACCTTTTCTGTACCAATGGGTAGCAATAGTTAGACATACATACAGAATATATAGTAACTACCACTTTTTACCAACCTTATTGTAAGGTCGACAGTTGTGGTTTCGATTCCCATTTGAATTAACTAATTATTTTCATTTCCTCGCTCTCGTATCAAGAAAAAGCGCGGCGTTGAGTTTGTCACTCAACACGCAATGATTCGTAAATTGGGCTCAAAACCCTTCACTTGTCGAATGTATCTTAATACTAGGTTCGATATCCTATACCTATCCAGCTACATAAATATATATGCGGGAATCAGCGTGAACCCAACCAAAAAAAAAAGTGTGAATCTCTCAAAATCTTCGTTTTGCAAGAGTTTGGTTCAATTTTATTTTCACGGCAATAATTCAGTATAATACATATGCTGTGTAAGTATACTTACTTCCTGGACACAACCACCTTTGGAGCAGATGGCGCAAAAAAAGAAAAAGAGCGAAATCTCGATACAAATAAATTGTTAGCACACCCCAAGGCGCTTTATCGTGCCCATTGCCTTTTTTTTATCTTGATCGATTCTATGCGAAAGTGTTTTAATGTATTCAAGATTGATATTGCTAGATATTTTATGGTTACTGCGAAAAAATACCTTTGTTTTTCACCCTTTTGGCTTGATAGATACAAAGATTAAAATTTTATGTTTTTATATTTTGTTTATTTTGTATAAAAAAATAAAGTATTTACGATCAATAAGTTATTTTCATTACAGTATGTATTTATGAAACCAAAAAGCGAAATATTTCAAATTCTTAACTCTAAAGAGTGATTGGTTAAAACCAATACCCCCATATGATTAGAGGCTGTGTTTTAGCAGGTCTGAATGGCGGAAGTTGAAAAAAAGTAGTAACGAATTCTCGATTAAATCGTATTCTCTTATAAAAATATGTATTCTCAAAGAAATTCTAGAAATAAATTTCATTGAACACGTCAATATCAGAGCTGCCGCCGCACGTCCCCTACTTTTGGAAGATAACAATACGCATTGAAACAGGTGCCAACTCACTCGCTGTAGTGTCGACCAGCATTCTTCTAGCGTCCGCTCACTTATGCTCTGACCGGACCGCGCTTGTTGCTAAATTAAAAGGAAAAAACAACAAATTAGAATAAAAATTATATTTTAAGCATCGTAGAAGAATGTAGTGACACGTCACTATTTTCTTTTTTGTATTGTTATAACGAACACGACACAGGAAGCTTTAAGATGAATTAATTTTCATAATTAAATTCTTATGACTATTATAATCATGGTAGGGGTGTTTGAAGGATACTTTGTTACGTAAGCTTTATTATTTTTATTTATAAATAAGAATCGATTTCTGTTCGTTCATAAAAAAGGAAAATGGCTGAATCTAGCACGATTAAGTACATTAGGATCTTGAAAATTGGAAGATTTAATATTATATTAGAATTAACTTTCAAAATAAGAAATCGACTAGTTAATTATAATAATACTTACGACTACTGGATTATTTTTGAATATTTCAACCTCAATTAAAGAAATATTATAAAAATAAAGAAAATATATAAACAATTTTTACAAAATAGTGTTAGAAAGAAGAATAAAATAGAAAAAGATAGTAAAAGTAAGCGCCAAGTTAAACTACAAGAGCTTTTAAGTGGCCAGAAAAATATTATACAATGAGCTTTATCTATAAAAGCACAATCTGTTTAAGATATCAGGTGTTTGCCTTACATGCATTTATTTCATATAAACTGATACTGATATTATTATTTTTTTTCATTTCACGCTTTATCCCTAGCGGGGTATTCAGAGAGAACGGAAAGTCTACGGTCCCTGCATACCTCTTTCACCTCATCCACTGTCATCAATCGTTGTAAATGTTTGCACATAATGCTCATTTGGTGCAACAACGACATATTTGCACTCTATAAAATATTGCAGGAGATGCAATTTAAGTTTATATAAATACTATTTTCGCGATCATTGGCTTATAAAAAAATTGTTTTTGTTTATTTTAGTTAGATGTTTAAGAAAAAAAAAATTGCAATTACGTCATTGTTGCATTAAATAAGCGAATTATGATGATTTATTCAATTTGTAACTAAATAAGCTTTAAAAAAATAAGAAGATAAAGCTCATTGTAAAAAGCAAAGGAAAATTGCGGAAATTCATTCGAAATGTGTATCTACCTAAAGTGCAAGAAATATTATTTCTATAACATATATATATTTACATACCACTTATTGCGATTACGATTTTTGTTTAAAATATTCCCTATTAATTATTGTTTACATATATTCTATATGAAGATTTTTTATCAGCTACACGCTTTTTCCCGCATAAGTAAGTACCCTACAGAAAGAATATTGTTAAGAAATATTCAAAACATTGCATGTAATGGCGGAACTTAACACCGCGCCTTATATATCAGAACCGCGAAATTGTCAGCTTAAATGTAAATGCTTAAATCTTTTAATAGCTATATACATAGGAGTGTATATGTAGAAGTATATTTAGATATAAATAATAAAGAATCAATTATATTTACAAATAATTTTATCTATAATAGTCTCTACATTTAAGTTATTAAAAGAAGTAACAAGGCACGTAATTACGCGGTTTTAGGTCAATCGCAAGTTAAAATCTATATTGTGAAGGTAAATTTTATATGTTATAGAAGTATTTTTATGAGCACTAGTTGGCGCCCTTGACTTTCTTTCAAGATTTACTATATTAATACAAATTTTTAGTTAAGAACGAAACAATTTAAAGTTATAGACAGAATGCGGCGTGGAGTCCCGCCACTCAACTAGCCATGTCTCGATATTTGTGCGGAAGGTACAGAGTATAAACAGATTCCCACTGTCCCCTTGCTATGCGGTAAAACAAATGATTTTTTTATCGAACCTAGCACCTTCGCCTAAAGCGTAGCTTACATTTTTCTTTATGTATTGTAAATACTAGATATGCTTATAATTTTATTAAGCGATGTTCTTATGCTATTAGCATTATCATTACAAATGACCTTATATAAACGATTTTTATTAACCGGTTAATAAGTGTTTGAATAAATAATAAATGTATACTATAAAATATATACGCAGTTGATACATCATATAAAACGATGGTCGTGTATTGAATTTTTTCGCAATTTTTCTCGTGATCTTGTTAATTCTAGTAAAAGAACGCGGCGTTAACTTACGTTTCTTATTATGCAAGAATTTTAAGTTTTAAATTAAATGAAAATAGAAACCATAATAGTTTATGAAACGATAAACGATAACGATATCTGTATTGAATATATTGACATTACGTTACTTTCAGTTACATCCTAGTACGGGAAAATAAATTATTTCCATTTCCTCGCTTTAGTGTCAAGATTTCCGTTGAGTTCCGCTACTCAACAGGCAATGTCTTGAAAATTGGGCGCCTTCTGCCTACTCTGCTATAGGCGGAATGCAGCGTGAAGCCGACAAAAAAACATCACAACATACCTACAGGAAAAATCTTAAGTTATTATTGCGCATTTTAATTACTCAACAAGTTTGTTTCTAAAGATATCTATAAAAAATAATTAATTGTTACTAATATACAGCGCTGACGTCCAACTTATACTCTATACACTATATATTTTCTTATGACGTGTGTTTATTTATTATTTTAAATTATTAATTAGAATTTTTTAGAAAGATCACGTTAAATCCTGCGTATAGAAGAGCAGGCAGTTCTTTTCATCGCTTTAGAAAGACAAAACGCAGCGTTGGATTCCGCCACAAAAGACGCAATATCTCAATTTCTTATTGAAAGTTGAAAAACGAAATATCTGAAATTGTGTTTTCTCTTCTCATTCTCCGATTTGAAATAAAGCGTTAAGTTTGTTAAAGTGTAATAGGATAAAAAAGATAATATTTTATTAAAACTAGTACTAATATTTTATTAAAGCCACGGTCGAAGGTTAGTTTAAGATAAAAATCATAATAAACGATCGACGACTTCTATTCTACAGTTTAAGTAGTGACATGTGGGTTCTATTCATTAAATTCAATTGTTAAATTGATGTGAAGGAATTTTCTATCAAAAAGTTTTAATGGGTTTTTGACCTTTTATTACGAAAATAAGCTTTTATACTAATATTACCTATATAATTTGTTTTGGTGAACGCTATAATCTCATGAACTAATCATATGAATTTAGTATTTTCTTTTTGTATTGGATAGTCCATTTATCGGGCAACGGCCTGGGCTATATCTTAATAACTAATTATCTCGGTGTAAATAGGATGTCACATGTTGTAAACAACTCTGACTTATTTACATTTAGCCATGCAGGCGAAGCCGCATAAAACAGCTACTATGATAATATATTTCTATTTGTCTTGGCTTTTAGTTTTATATCTAATAATTTATTTCTTTATTATTATATATTCATCGTATTAAGAATATAAGTAAGTTAATGATATTTTTTTCGAATGAATTTCCAAGCGCAGTGGTGTAGATAAGAAAAGAAGATAAATAATTACATCAATATTGAGGCTATTCAGGAAATTTACCAATGCGAAGGGCAGCACGTTGCGGTCGCCCAGCGGGGCTTCCCCGGACGGCGATTGCTGTGGCTGTAGCAATAAGTTTTATTATTATTATTGTTATATCTATATAAAAATATCTGTAAATAGTAATAAAATGTGTGAAATTTCTCTATTAATACTTATATATTTTAGGTACGTTAACATTACAAAATTGCAATACAAATTTACATAATAAAATAAGTATTACTCGTAACTTCAACTTAAATCAACTTTCATCAAAATAATTAATAAAAAAACAATCAGTGCTAATTCAAAATAAAATAATTTAAATGTTTTTGTTTGTAATATGATTCTATTTAGTCTAAGCCGTATCCGTTACGCATCACAATGAATATCGATACAATTGTTATGATATTTTGACGTAAACAACGTCTAACATGACAACATGCACATGCATGTAGGTATGCGCATGCGCTCATATGTTGTATGTAGAAAGCATAAATAAAAATGCATACGAAAAATAATTTACAAATAAACATTAATATGTAAATGCAAATAAAAATAATAATAATAATATTGTATTCTAAGTTTTATGTAGCGAGATTTCATTCGTGCTGGATCTTGCTCTTGCATATATTCTAATTGATATTCCTTCATTAATTCAAAAAAATAATCAACTTAAGAAAAAAAGGGAATCGCAAAACTATTTTAAATTACAAAAAGGCTCAAAGTTTACTGTGATAAAAAGAAGGGAAAAAAACTTTATAACTGGAAATATAAGAAATTTTATGTGCGTTGACTGACGAAAGAAAAAAAATGTAATTTCACTATTTACTAAAAAAAAACCTTAGCATGTAAATAACACTTTCAAAGATAAAAAAAATCACAAAACTACTTTAAAATCCAAAAAAAGCCAAAAATTCACTCAAAAAAATAATCCAAAAAAATCCATACACAAGATAAAGATATAAAAAATATTATTTACATCAACTTTATTGATTGACGATAGTAAATTTACCAGTGCGAATGGCACGAGGCTCCTCTCGCTCATCGTGGAGTCCGCTGACGGTGACTGTTGTTGCTGCATCCGGTGGAAATGGAAAAATATTATTATATTAAATATACAAATTTTATTTATATTATGTAATAAAAATTATAACAATAAATTAAATATTATGTAAATTTCCATTTATTTTGATATTGTTTCCCGTATGGCACGCTTTTCCCGTATGACAGGGTAGGCGGAGAGAACTTATCGTTAGACGCTCCGTTTAATTTATTCCGCCCAGTTTTCAAAACATCGTAAATTGAATGGATGTCTATCAGATAGTGAAAATATAACTAGGTAAGTTCTAAAATTTGTAATTTTTACGTTTTCCGAATCGTGAAAGGTAAAGAGTACTTCTATTTTTAGAACTGTTTATGTATTGGCTGAACTTAACCACAATTTTTTATAACTACATGAAAAGTAAATAGAATGAAAAACGAAAATATTTGAAATTAAAACATTACATCAGGTGAGAATTGAATCCACAAACATCATCGTAACATAATCTTCCTTATACTACGATTTTTCTATTTCACTATTTTGGTAGAGTATGAGAACGTAACCATTAAAAATCATGCCATAATATTCTTAATCACAGGCTTAAATCTCAAATATATCACAGAACACTTCATAAATATCACTTATGTTTTGTTAGCAAACACTCCAACTGACACACGAGGAGCGTAAAAATACGCATAAAGCAAATTTTAATTAACCGTTGTTCCAAAAAAACTAACCACAAAAGTTTAACTGGTCCGCGTCGAACCGTTAAATCTTAATTTACTATAAAAACTATTATGAATGCGAAATCTGAATATCGAGAACCGGTTTACAAGCAAACAATGCTAAAACAAAAAAAATTGGAACAGATTCGCAGTAACAAATAACTGTCATCACCCCTTTCGTGAAACAAAGCGACCTAAAAAAAATTTGAAAAAATAAAATTACAATGAGCCCCTAATCCGAGCCGTGGGAACTCAACAAATGCTTACCTTGAACGAATATGAAACTAATTTAAAAAGTAATTTTTGTTTCAGTTCACAAATTTTAATTTTAAAATACATGCTATGCACAGCTTTGCATTTAACTTCCGTTTTTGTAATAAATGACAATTTGAAATTTTTCAAATTATAATTTGAAAGTTTAAATGTTGTAGCGTTTTTTTATTTTTTTATTTAGGCTGTGTAGCTTGCTACGTTCATCAAAAATGTACATATTAAACAAATATTAGCCAACTGTCAAAAACTCAAATATAGTATTTAAGAAGTACAAAAAAGTGGTGATTTTAAAGAAATATCAAATAATATTATCGAGTTAATAAAATTATCACTTATTAATATAATCAGTAAATTTTACATATCCTTTGTGGGGCCGGATGCGACAGAAGGACAAAAACGATTTAATAATATGTATGACGGCCCTTAACCCTTTCTTAACAAAAGCTTTACAATATGTTGCTGTTGCGTCTTGTCTTTTTTTTTAAGGAAGTAGCGATCATTCAAATTCGAAACGAGTTTTTAGACCTCTGAGGTCAGTCTATCGATATATTTTGGTGAAGATACACGTACGCGTTAAATTATTAAATTATTCTTATATGTTTATTTAAAGATAAAATTAAATTTGTTATGTTTATTTAAATGTTTATTAGTTTGTGTGATTAGAAAAGTGCAACGGATAGTGTTTTCACGAATTAAAATGAAAATTAGAGTTATGTATACGGAACTTTAACTAAACATATAAGTTAAAAAAAATGTTAATTTTTTTTAGTTCTCAAAAAAATATTTTAAAAGTCTAATAATTCCTATTTATATTTTTGCGTTTCTACTTGTAAGGTTGCCGGCGGGTCGCGTAAGACGATCTTCTAATTCATATTTTATAATTAGCATATTTCATTTCCTAAAATAATCTTTTTATTTCAACATATTTCACTGTTTTTCTTGTTACATTTATTAACGTTAATAAAATAAAAAAAATATAATAGATATTTTTTTAAACTCTAACTATCTTCAAGCCTAATATTTCTAATTGAATAACACTCCCTAATTATATTAAAAAAATGTAACTAACCTGAATTTCGTGTACCAGCTTCTCTGCCAACATTTTGTGATCAGGAGTGGCGGGTGGCTGAGGAGTTGGAGGCGCCGGTCCTGGCTGGGTGTTCTCGACCTGCTCCTGCAGAGGAGACTCAGGGCGACTTCTGTTCCAAAAGTCCTGCATCTTGAACCTCTGAGCCTCTGTTTGCAAGGTCGGTATGTGTAAGGACAGAGGTGCAGCGCGAAGGTCCAAGGCACTGCCTCCAGCAGCTGCCTCGTTGCCCTCTGCCGCAGTCATCTTGAAGGAGTTGTGCAGCCAGCTGGCCACGAAGTTCTCCTCCTCCTTGGGCGGCTCCAGGAGTCGCGGGTACGGCGGCGCGGCGCCCGGCTCGAATGCGCCCTCGCCGCCGACCGCCTCGCCTTCCTCCGCTATTTTTGGTACTTTTGCCTCCCGCGGTGAGTCTTCTACTTCCGTCTTCCGATACTCATGGAGGTCCCTGTACCTCTCCTGGAGCGCTAGGGATATGTTCTCATTGAAGTACTTCAACATTAATTCCAGCTTCGGGCGTATCGTCACAAGGAATTCATGCGACGGTCGCCGCGCGGACCTGCAAAGAGCTCGGCGGTCAGTGCTCGCGAGTCAGCCGCGAGGGTCGGGAAAGCGGAAGCGGACCTCCTCGAGGCGCGGGCGGGCGACGACTAACTTCTTGGTGGAAAACTTGAGCGCCGCGACGCTTTCTTGCGGGGCGGGGCGGACGCGCGCGTCGGGCGAAGACGCCGCTCCAACTAGCAAGACGCGGCGCCGCCCCCGCCGCCTTAGACGCCGCCAAGAACATCCCCTCCGGCGTCGCGCGCCCGCACGCGCCCCGCCACGAGGCGCACGCGCCCCGCGTTTTTTCCGCGGAAAAATGTGTTCGGTCAAGGAAAAGACGGCGGCGGCGCCCGCCGTGCCCGCTCGGACCTCGCACGGGACCGCAACTATCGGCCAGGGCGCCCGGCGGCGCCCCGCGCGCGCCCGCCCGCCGCCCGGCGCCCTCGCCACCCGCGTTAGAGAAGGACGGACACCGCTATTTTTCTAAGCCGCTATTAGTGAGGGAGGAAATAGAAAAGAATGGGTTCTTTCTGATTTTTTTCTTATTGCTCTGTCTCGCTCTTTCCGAGGGGTTTTGTATAGCGTCGTTTTGTTCGGAGTTTTTATTATTTCTTTCCGTGCCGCCTACTTTACTATTGAATTTTTTTCCTGTTCAGGCGGAGCTTAGCGTGGGATTTGGCCAACGGTCTCTAATTGCTGAGTTTTTATTTCATTTTTACCTAAACTTGGGAAATTTTTAAGATAACACCTACTGTGCTTTGGACTTTAAGCTTTAGAGATCGAGTAACATTTGTAAATGTATATTGTATAATAAGATTAATATAAAAATACTACTGTGTAGAAGAAAGTACTGCAGCACTGTACTATAATATCATAAGAACAACTATTTTATCCAACTGACCGTATATTTTTTTTGTGACTGACTGAAGTATTCTTTTTACTGTCTAAGTAGTC
>DWLH01001824.1:0-11909 GCA_018249795.1 Heliconius telesiphe telesiphe | reverse complement strand
ATTCTTAACACTGTTACCTCTGAATCTCTAAAAGATTTTGGGTTCTTCACGATCACAACTATAAACGATTCTAACCACTAGACACATCACGAGCCAAGACATTACTTAATAAATAATATTTTCAAAGGAATTTGGGATATCAGTTCAAAAAAGCTAAACCACAACCGAGAGATAAAAGATAAAAAATAAATGACTGTAATGTGCAACCTTGCAAAATCAAAAAGACGGAGGAGGATATAATCGCGTTTGCTCACTGTAACGGTACTTGAAATGTGAATATATAATAGTTCACGCTAAAATTTAAAAAAGGTTACCTTAAAAGAACATCTTTAAATGACAACTCCAGTGTAGCAACATCAAAAGTACAAATGCCGGTGTATACAGCACCACCACATTAAAGCACTGTATTGTATATAGTAGGTCAACCACCGCCGACAATTCTTTCCAAGTTTGGTACACTTAAAGTATAATAGTTCATGCTTAACTAAAAAAGGTTATTTTAAAATAACTAAATGTTGCCTGTAAATGATTTTTCACATCACACCTTTTACATATTTAAATGATTAGTTGCGCAACCTTGCAAAATCAAGATGATGTAGAAGGAAGAAAAGGCAGTTACTCACATACACTTAAACTATAAATAGTTAATGTTTAAACTAAAAAAGGTTCTCTTAAAATAAATTTTTAAATGACTGTGATGCACAACTTTGCAAAATCAATATCACGGAGGAGGAAGAAAAGGTAGTTACTCACAAACACTTAAAGTAAAATAGTTTATAAAAAACGCAGCTGCTCACTGTAATCAGTGTGTGAAACGTGAGACCAGAGTGGAAGCGATGACATAGTTACAGAGACACGAAACATATCAAGCACTTACTTTGATAAAGATTGCTATTTTGGTTAAATACAATTTGAAGTTTGATACACTTAAATTATAAATAAGTTACACTTAAACTCAATAGTTTATCTTATCATTTATCTAGAAAGTACATTTTGAAATGATTGTTAGACCAGAGTGGAAGCGATGACATAGTTACGAGAGACGAAGAATATCAAGCCCTTGCTCACTTAAAAAAGTTGTTATTTTGGAAAAATACATAATACGTACTGACATCACTTGTTGATCAAGACCTATAAAATCTCATAGAGTAGATTGTTTCTTTTTTGGGACTGGTCACCCCACGGTGACGCTGTCAAGACTAGTCCAAAAAAGGGGGAGGGGAGGGGCGAAAGTAGCTCGCCCCTGAAGAAAAAGTAAGAGCTTTGATGGAGGCTCGGGAAAGTACATTGTATCGAATAAGCAAACTGGTCTATGAGTTGCCATTAATGATGTTATTGCCAGATGGCGCTATCGATTGATAACAACTTTTAAGGACATAACTTTGAAATGAATTAAAAACTAAAAATCTAAAAATCCAAAATTATTCTATTTTTTTTCCAATTTTCAGTCATAATTATTACAGCAATAATTATTTAAAACACAAACTCCGTATGCATTTAATAATAATACTAATACTAACACTACACTGAAATACATTAAAATAAACGTAAAATTATACCTATGCAGTAGTATTAAATATCTATGCCATATTATAACAAACATAACAATACAAAAAAAATACTTGATAACCAATGCTCGTATTTGGACTCTGAAGTCTCCCTATAAAATCCAATCGATTTAGTTAATTATAGATGAACACTTCAGGATATGTGTTTTGTGTAATTGGTCAGATGTAAATAGAAGAAGATATGAAACACGGCACGAACTGTTTGAAGCAAAATCTGCTGCTCTGCTTCTGCTTCTGCTTGCAATTCAATATTTAATAAAAGCTGTTGTTTCGCAACTCCACAACTGGTTAGTACTGTTTTCGTTATTGTTAGTTGGTATCAGTATGGACATAGTTATGGAGGTATGAATGAATAATAAATGTTGCTTTTGTTCTCTCTCTTTTTTTACATTTCAGATGGTATATAATGCCCAGGAGTATATCTGACCATGTTACTAAGAGTGGAGAGAGTTACGCAACTAAATCCAAATCCTCCCGTAACACGTATGTGCGTTACAAGTAAATGAATATTCAAGAGTACTGAACTCATCCACAAATAGTATGTTTCAAGATTACAGGCTCCACTAAATTCCAAACAATATTAAAGTCACCTTTTGATCCATTTTAACTTTTATATACCTGACAACGCAAGGATATGAATATATAGTAGGCTTGTATGCCTACCTATAATGAATATAACATTTGTTTTTTTTATTTTTAGGTGCTCTTGTAATACACTCAATTATATCGATGCTTTCGTAAATTCATTTGAAAACTAGCCAAGTCAGATCTTACACATAAATATAGTCTCATAAGTTGTAAGAAGATAGGACATTTAAGGTGTTATAAAATATTTTATATTGTTAAAAATAAATTTCAGGACTGATCATTGAACTTGGCACACATTTACATCTCACTTCTTTTATCGCTGAAGTCAACAACCACGGCAGATATCATATTACTGAACTTGGCTTTCATTTTACATTTATGTTTTTGATGGGATATCATTACTTTTTGTACAAAAAAATAAAAATAAATAAATAAATAATAGAAACAATACCAAATGTTATTTAGGTTACTTTTCTCACTTACGCTTACGGAGAGTAATATCCTTTTTTCGCTATTTTCTATACTTTCTTAAACCTTTGAAATATTCGAGTAAATTGACCATTTAATATACCAAACTTTTTAAAACGTTTTCTGTTTATATTTAATTTAGCTAAGTCGACGTGGTATAAGATTCGCAGGGGGTTTTTCTCTACCATAGAGTTCTCTTGTGCTTTGATTTGATGTGGGCCTAATTTATAAGATAAATTAAATCAGCTTTACGGTGTATCCCGCAAACAGCAGGGTAGGCGAAGGGAAATAAGTTGGGCGGCGGAACTCAACGCCGCGCTTTGCCTTGAACACTAGAGTAAAGAAATGGAAATATAAAGTTAACTACATATTTCAATTCCTTGATTGGGGATTGAACCCACTACCAGTCACGTTTACAGTCACACCTTGTGCCCCTGCGCCACGACTGGTCTCAAATGTTTTTTTTATTTTGTCTAAAAATTCTTGACTCTGATTAGACATTAATTTGAATACATACGAGTATATGGTTGACTTTAAATTTATATATTTTAAATTTAAAAAATTAAATCAGCTTCAGGCTGTATCCCTCACACAGCAGGGTAGGCAGACGAAACTTATTGTTAAGACACTCCGTTCCCCACTTTCTGCCGAGTCCTGGAGGCATTGCGTGTTGAGTGGCGGAACTTAGCTCTGCGCTTTCCCTCGACACCAGAGCGAAGAAACGAAAATATAAATGAAAATAAATATTTTATTTCCACGAGAGGGGTTCGCACCCACAACCAGTCGATTTTACAGTCACGTTCTGTGCCCCTGCGCGACGATTGGCCTCAATTATAATTAATTTATATATAATATTTAAAACATCTATTAAACTTTCTTGGATTGATTCATCTAATAAACATTGTTTGAGACTACAAGACTAACTAAGATACATTATTATGTTCATTATGTAAATTATTATATATCTCAGCTTGACCCTCTTCCTTTACTGGTACACTTTCATCCGAAAACAACATTTTATACGTACTTTCATAACTGTATGGTTCTTTATTACATTCACATGTTAAAATTCTACTGCAAGAACATACTAAAAAAGTATTACAAATTTCTGTTATGTCTTGGTTACATGAACTGTTTTTTCCATACATATTGTAATTTTATTTGGAACGCGATGTAAAATTTACAGTAATTATCTAGTATATTTTTACGACACCCAAGAACCAATTTTTATTTTTTTTCATCTTCTAATACTTTCCAATGTCATCTGTTAATTTGTTAATTATGTCATTTTCTTTAGCATACGATATTTTTTTTCTTTGCATAGTACAACTTCGAGGAAATTTTATCTACAACTGACTCTCTTTATAACTCTCTCTTTATACACGGGATTTCTCATATATGTTAGGTCGACTTGGTTTACGTTTTGTAGACGGCTCCTTTACGACTACTTTTTATTTTCCTTCAATGACTTCTTCTCTTTAAGTCTATCGGGAGAAATAGACGCATTATTAATATTCTGGTTTACTGGAACACAACCATCGTAGTGACCCGAAGAAAGATTTTCTTTTTGTTATTAAAATATAATTCAGTTTTATTATTCTTAAGATTATAATTAGTTATATTTGAGTAGTTTATATTTGTGTAGGAATCTTGAGTGTAGTTTACAATTTTTTGATTTATCAAATGGCAGCTGTCAATTGACAGATAAGAAAGAAAGTAATTACGCTGCGTTTTAAAATTTTATACTTCTAATTATATATTTTTTATCAAATGATATTTATTAGTTCAATACTACTGCAGACACTTGGTCCGTAACTTTTTTTTACCTTATTATTATATCTAATTACATTTCTGTCTATATACAATTAATACGTCTTATAAGAATGATTTTCTCATAAAATCTTTACTCTCAAAGTTAAGAATCCACCTGGGAAGGCAAGTATAATTTTCTTGCTCGTCCTGATCTTGTTTTGTTTGGTTTCTTTCTAGACTGCAAGGAATTCAAACATGGCGTTCTTATAGTGGTCCTTATTTTCCCGAATTGGTAAGAAGTCTAGTAGTTGTACAAGGTCCATTACCGTCTTTATAAATTTTGACCGGTATTTTATCGTTCGAACTCCTCCAGTCCCACTTATCCTCTTCCAGAAGTTTCCTCCTGCCACATAAACTTCTCCAAATGGCACAAAAGCCATTTCAAGTGACCCTTGCAGCTGAGTGTTTTTTCTAATTTTACACTTTTGGCTTTGTATTCTGCAGTCTTTCGTTGAAGGCGTTCTGAGCCACTTTTGGTGGTTAAAAGGGATGTTTGTGTATGGTCTGCTAGATTGCTGGAGTCTGCAGGCTTAAGGTAATTCAGTTTTTAGCTCTTTCTCTATACACTGTGACCTCAAGTTATTTTGAGGTATTTATGTAACTCATTGCGATTTTCTTAGTGCTACCATTCAATAGACTTAGTAGCCTAGCTTATTTACCTGCCTGCAGATACTTATGCCCATTCTGATCTGGCAGGTTAAAGATTATTATTAAATTTTGTATATATTTATATATTTGTAAAAAATAATATTATTATTTTATATTTTCTTAGACATATAACTTGTGTAATATTTATATTATATTTTTATAATTATGTCTAATTGTGAAAAAATCAGCTTCACGCTGTATCCCGTACACTGCTGGGTAGACAGAGGGAACCTATTGTTAAGACACTCCGTTCGCCACTTTCTGCCGAATTCTGGAGGCATTGCGTGTTTAGTGGCAAAACTCAACGCCACGCTTGTGCTCGACACCAGATCGAAGAAATGGAATTTAAATTTAAGTAATTATTTCATCTCCTCGAGTGGGGATCGAACCCACAACCAGTCGGTTTTACAGTCACAGTTTGTGCCCCTGCGCCACGACTGGCCTCATGTCTAATTGTAGTGACTGTTTTTTTATCTACGTCGTCATTGGGCTCATCAAGTTCATCTGTACTTTCAACAGTATATCAACTGCTCCCCAAAGAGTCGTCATTGATTCTTGTTTTTCAGATCATTTGAAAATCTTTAATGAAAAATTTTAATCTAAAGAAGATCACCAGTTCGTTATCCTGATATGCTTGCTTCAATAGAACTAACAACTATGCCATCCTATTATCTGTAACTTGGTTGAAGCGTCGTTTGCCTAATCACGTTCTACTCCATACCTGGGTTTCGTCTTATTGGCAATGACTGAGTTGCTAAAGGTGGAGATGGTATGGTGATCTACCTATTGTCACTCCTTATATATTCCTTTCTTGGTGTCTTTTACATTCCCTCTGTATTTACATTCCTGGTGTCTTTTACATTCCCTCTGCTTTATGCGAACGAAGCTCATTCACCCAAATATTACCTTAAATGAGTAAGCACTACAGGGTAGGCAGAGGGACCCTAGTGTTACGACACTCCGTTCCCCGTTTTTCGCTTAATTTTGGTGGCATTGCGTGTTGAGTGACGGAACTCAACCGGACACCGGTGCAAATAAATTAAAACATAAATTTAAATAAATATTTCCTTTCCTCCAGTAGGGATCGAATCCACAACCAGCCGCTTTTACAGTCACTTGAAGTGTAGTCCTATGTACCACAACTGACCTCAACCAAAAATAATAATTTAATAATCGAAAAAATCAGCTTCACGCTGTATCCCGCACACAGTAGGGTAGGCAGTGAGAACCTAGTGTTAAGTCACTCCGTTCCCCGCTTTCTGCCGAATTCTGGAGGCATTGCGTCTTGAGTGGCAGTAAATATATTATCTCTTCGAGTGGGATCGAATCCTCCAACCAGTCGATTTTACAGTCACACTTCGTGCCGCTGCGCCACGACTCCCCTACCGTAATATATATGATTCCTCCGGAAACACTGTATCACAGATATTGGAGGAAGGTTATGAAAAAGCATGAGGACCCCCCGGAAGTTATGTAAAAAAAAATTGATGACGAGGCAAAAGAGGTATGCAGGGGCCGTAGCGTTTTGAACCTCGTTCTCTCTAACTACCCCGCAAGGAATAAAGCGTGAAGCTAGATTGATTAGATTAATAAATATGATAGTCGACTATACAAGTACTCTTAGTTATAAGTACTAAAACTGATATGTTTAAGTTAAAAGTCTCAGGACTACAGTACAGATATACTTGAAGATAATATCTCGTTTTAGACGGCTTACGTAACACTATTGAAGCTAGTCTACAAACAAAGGAAATATCTACTAACGCCTGACATTAAATAAGAGCAATAATATATAAAATTTAATAGGCATTGAATCTAAATACTGGCTGTCATCAACTTTGATTGCTATTCTTATATTACAGGCACTATAAGTGAATGTTCCTAATAGAAATATTTATTGAAAATTTATAAGGAAAATGATAAAAAATTACTAGTTTCGGAGTTTTTCCTTTTTGTACACCCAATTACTTAACTGGATGCCAAATTTCACTGTTTTAGGTCATCATAGGTGAGAATTAAGGTCTATAGGTCAGTCAACCCCCTGTTAAAATTAACGATTTTCGGACTTTATTATCTAAATAACCGATTGAGCTGTGTTTGCGAAATTTGATGCACGTATACAAGTCTTAATTTTTAAGCCAAATTTGACAGGTTTATGTGGAATAGTTTTTGAGTTATGAAGGGGTAAAAAGTGGCTTCAAATGGTTCGTGTAAAATTACCCTCGGTGCTGCTCGCCAGTTCTGTTTTACTGAACTTGGCCACGCGCGACCGCGCGTAATGATAGTAAAAACCAGAAGATTTATTGATTTATCTTAGCTCCTATATCATGCATTGAAAATAGAAAGTAGTCTCAATCGAGTCAGGATCAGGATTGGGACCAGATCAGGTCAGGATTAGGATCAGGGTCAGGTGTGGTCACAAACTGTCGTAAATATCATAGGTCTTAATAGTGTTGGTTTGGTCTGCTAGTCCAAAACGCCGAATCTTATTTTGTCGAACGTAATTATTATTATTTTTTATGTAATTTCTACTATCAATTATTGTAGCAACAAATATATTAAACGAGATAATGGCATAAATCAGAAGATCCTTCGAAGGTATAAAAATGCAACAAGACTTTGGAAGTACCTTGTTTCTTTAGCTATATAATATCATTCCGTTGATATTATAACCTAATGGTAACATATAAATAACAGGAAATTTCTAAAGGTTCGGTCCAAATTACGCAACCGGTACCATAAATGGAACCACCAGGTCCCTAAATTGGACCAAATCTTAAATTATAGGAATTATTAGGAATTAAGTAAAGGAAAGTTATAATTACGAATCAATATCATTAATATTTATTCTTTAAACATTATCAACACTTTATTTAGAAACATTTTTACGTTATTCAGTCTTGAAAATATTTTTAAAACAATAAAATATATGAAGTCAATTAAGAACAAAGTTTTAACTTTTTATCAAATCTTTAAATTATTCAAACGAAATTGAAGTCTTATAAAAATAAATAATAACAGTTCTTAATGTTGCAACAATATCTAAGGCTTTCGATAATAACATCAGAATCATCTGCATACATTGTACCGGTACAATTAAGGAACTTGAGGGTGGTCTAATATACAGACCTTGGTAGTATTACGGTTCGCCACAAAAAATTTAATCATAATCTCTAAAGATTTGTATTATTTTACTAGCACATTAAACATTATAAAATGTGTTTCTTTAAGTAATATTTTACGAAATTGTAACTTAGCTTCACGTTCAAGAATATCCTTAGCCAATTAGCTTAAAAATAATACCAGTACACTACAAAAAGAATTTATTAGCGTCACGGCTATGATGCGTGTTTGACGTTAATACAAAATGGCGGAGTGTTAGTGGCACTACTGTCGCATATTATAGTGTTGCCAGAAAAATGAAATGAAGGTAATTGACTGAAATATAGCATCGGTCCAATTTAAGCGCCGGTACAATATTGGTTACTCTCCCTTATATATTTTTTTTCATTTTCCAGAGAACTAATTTCATATATGATTCTTACTGCAATTTAGTACCATATGTATCTATATGTATATTTTGTCATTTTCTTTAATGATAGCGATTTGAAACGTGCATAGAGCGAGTGCTTTAATGTAAATATCTGCATTATTTAAGCTAATTAATTTAATCACTTTGTAAGCTAATACTAGTCAACTTCTTAGCTTTCCTTCACCTCTTCTGGACCTCCGTCCAGGGGTTGAATCACGATCATTTACCTTTTGAAAATTCATTATATAACTACGCATGCGTTAGCCCTGATTTAAACCTGTATAACCAAATAAGAGACGTGACTTGCTAGTGTTCTAGGTGTAGAGGAGATTTTAATGCATTAAAATATGGCTTTCCGTGTTTTAAAACCTGTTGCTTACAATTAGTCTTAGCCAGATTTGTCCAGGGGATAGATGTTTACTCTCTTACGAACTCGAAATTTTAGCAATTGTTAGCTTGTAAAAGATTGCAATTCAATTTGTTTACTGGTAATTACAGCTTATAATAGTAATACATTGCTACGTACGTAGTTATTTTACCTTAACGCGATTCTGTATCCCGTATAACAAGATGGTGGTCACTATTTAGTGTATTTTCGTTCACAACGGAATACCGATCACCGAAGTGGGACCGCATTGTTAACGTAGATTTAAAGACTATAATAAAAAATAATAATAATAATTGAAAATTAAATTTTTTGCCAATTCAATAAAAGTTATTTTGCTATAGTTTTGTCGTATAAACACGTTTAATATTAACATAAACTCTTTATTCATAAATCAATTCAGTTCATTAAGCTTTAACGGACAATAAAGATACGATACGAAGATACTTTATGAAAGTATAGTTATAAATATAAAATTCGTTAGTATCTCAGAAGTAATCAAGAAAATCCTTCAGGAAATTACTAGGGTGGTGAAGTGCGGTAACCACATATAGGGGAAGATACCTTAGGGTTTTTTGTAGCATTGTTTATGTTAAAAATTATATGAAAAATTATTTTTTTTTGTAAATCTTATTCTTTAAAATTACTTTTACCCCTTAAAATTGCATACCTTGATATTTGTATGTAAATTCAGTACGTTTTCACTTGTAAAAATTTGAGGTAAAACCTACTGTGATCCAATTGGGTTACTCAGAATCGATTCTTTAACGAGTAAACTTTACAATCTCAAGAATATCTGGTGTTTTAAGTCACTTAATATATAGTTCAAAGATGATCGTTTCGAATATTTCAACTATGGTTAGAGATTTCTGTACACTAAATTAAAATCAGCACGCTCATATTGCTGGAATTTAAAATTTAGAAACCTTTGTAAAATCGTTATTTCGTTTTTCATGAGACATTTAAGAAGCTAATCTTTACATAAGATGAAAAATTATTTGTATATACTTAATATATAATAAGTCTAGACATTACAATATATTTAACTTTTTCCCGACTGCTAAGGAAGGGTTATGTTTTTCGCGCGTATCTTGTATGTATGTAATACTCTTTATTACCTCATATCTCCAGAACCGCTGAACGGATTTATTTAATTGAGGTATCGTTAGATTCGTATTAACAGCCCAAGTGTTCTTAGATAGTGACGTTAAAAAAAAACAATCATGGCGGCTGTGGGACGCCATTGGACTTAGTGAAAAAAAATTTTTCGTTTCGAATATCACAATATGGGTATCAAATTCAAGAGCTTAATACGAGGATTTCAAAAAGGTATATTATGATTATCATTACCATAGTGAATTCTAATAAAAAAGTGAAAAATAAAAAAAAAAATGTAAAAACAAAAACCCCGACTGCATAAAACTAAAAAGAAAATAAACAAGCCCAATAGTTATTTAGGATTAACAGTCGGGACCTATAAGTAATTCTTCAATCAATAAAATCACACAAGGAACCCCGCATAATTTAAAGAGGTCCCGACTGTTAATCCTAAATAACTATTGGGCTTGTTTATTTTCTTTTTAGTTTTATGCAGTCGGGGTTTTTGTTTTTACAAATATTTTTTTGTATCTGTCTTTTACAAATTATATTTTAATATAATAAATTATTTTATACATTACAATATTAGTATATGTGTACGTATATGTATGTATATATGTATGAATGTATATATTTAAGTATATATAAGTATATAAAGCAAATACACGCCTAACGATTTTACATTACACGTACATTTTCTTATGTGATGTATTTTCTTTTACTTTTTCTTTATTTTGTTTTGTACAGTAAAGTATTATTATTATTATTATGTAGGATATTTGTAGTCATAGCAGTTACCACCAATATAGGGGTGCAAATATTAATACGCTATTCTTATAATTTTATATATAACTAGCGACCCGCTCGCGGCTTCGCCCGCTTAAACCACAGAATTATTTAATTAACACACTGAATTAGTTCGTGTTTTGATATACCTATAATGTATGTTTGCAACGCAATGAAGATTTTTAATGAGAAATTTATTAAAACTTTAGGTCGCATTTTCGTACCTCCCATAAGAATCTTCAATTGAATGTTTGAAATAAAAACACAACTTATCGTTACTTACAATAAAATCCTAACCCATCGGTGTCTGTACATGGAAGATATTACAATTAACATTGTAATAGAACTTGGTCAGTTTGTCTGTTTGTCTGTGAGTTTGTTCACGATAATCTCAGAAACGGCTTAACCGATTTAAATCCTTTTTTGTTTGTATTTTGGCAATCTGTCCTTAAATATTTAGTATTAGTTTTATATTAATCAGCTTCACGCTGTATCCTGCACACAGCATGGTAGGCAGAGGGAACCTAGTGTTAAGACACTCCGTTCCCCACTCTCTGCGGAATTTTATAGGCATTGCGTGTTGAGTGGCAGAACTCAACGCCGCGCTTTGCCTCTACACCAGAGCGAAGAAATGGAAATATAAATTTAAGTAAATATTTCATCTCCTCGAGTGAGGATCGAACCCACAAGCAGTCGGTTTTACAGTCACACTTTGTGACGATGCGCCACGACTGGCCTCAACTGAACTGGATTTTAATCGGTTCACACAAAGTTAAAACCAGATTTTCACGCTTTATCCCGCCTTTAGCAGGGTAAAGATTATGTTAAGATATTGCGTATAATGTGTGACTGATGTGCGAAATGAAAATATTATTAAATTATAATTCAATCCTCCATGTGGGGATCGGACCCACACCAGTCGCGTTACAGCCCCAACTTTGTGCCCCTGTGCCGCGACGGCCTTTAACAAAGAAGAGAAGAAAAGCGTCAGCGCTCCTTTTACGGAAATAGCATATAGGTAAAA
>DWLH01001823.1:0-11910 GCA_018249795.1 Heliconius telesiphe telesiphe | reverse complement strand
AGGTCAATTTCTTAAAAAAAACTTAATTGCCAAAAACGTTCAAAAGGTCCAAAATTCGGAAAACTTTCCAAGGGGTCAAAATAGTAGACCCCTTAGAGCAGTGTTTACCAATCTTATTTGTGCCATGTCCCACCTTAACATTTCTAAAATTTTTAATGCCCCCCTACTATGTTAATAATTATGTATGTTAAAAATATATGTGTAAAAAAATGTTATGCATATTTTTTTATATTTGGAAATTTATTTGTTCATTTTAGAAACAAAATGATAGGTTCTAAGAAGAGATAATTATAAAATTGTTAACAAAACACAGTAAGTAAAATTTCAAAACATATAAAGAAAAACTGAATTCTTCTTCATTCTCATCGTGACATCCTCGCTAGTACCTGCCATTCTGTGTACCTCTTCATTGCGGATTCGATCAGCTAAGCTGACTCCGCATATCCTACGAAGAGATCGCTTCTCACATTCATCTTTCTTTCATTCTTCTTCTGTAATACCCACGTTTCGCTGCCGTATAACAGTGTCGGTAACAACACTGCATTGTGTACGGCCAAACGCGCTGCTGTGCTGACGTTTCGCCCGTCTCATCAATGCAGCGAAGGCTCCGTTAACCCTATTACCGGCATCAATACGCCTTTCCACATCTATATCGTTGAGTTCCGTCACTCAACACCCCATACCTCCAGAATCCGGCGGAGTGGGGAAAGGAGTGTCTGAACGCTATGTTCCCTCTGCCTAGGGGAGACCGGGGTTGGTTGACTATAGGGGTAGGTTGACTAACTATCAATAACTCGTCCGATGCAATAGCGTTAAGCCCGGTAGTGTGGAAGGAGAACCCGTCACCTCCGGCCGCACAGCCACCGGGAACGCGGCATCGAGCACGCATTTTTTATTTTATTTTTTCTCTCAAACGAATTGAGAGAAAAAACGTAATATTAAAAAACAACACACGTAAGTAATTAATATTGTCGTAATGTTATTTGTAATAATTGCTCTATATTCATAGTTATTGATTGTCAAAGAATTTATAAAGAAATTGTGGCTTATGCTCTTTCTTTTGTGTATACGAAATCATATAGAATACTATATGATTTCGTCGCAGTCTTGAGGTTATGGCACGTGGTTAATAATTAAAAGGTGGTTTGGGGCTAGTTGACTAATGTATAAAGGGGTTAGTTGACCACCTGGTCAATCAGCCCCATAATATTATAGATATTCCACACATAAAATAAAAGAGGATTTTTTGAAATTTTATCCAAACAAGACAACAAGAAAACAAAGAAGTCAAAGACAACAGACGGAATGTCTATAGGAACTGAAAAAGAAAGAAGAAAAGTAGCGATGATGGAAGTGATGATGATGAAACATTTTATTTGGAATGCCCTGAATGGTTTAGCTCTAGTATCGAAGGAGAAGAATGGATTCAATGCACTGCGTACAAGTTGTGGGCACACACAACATGTGGAAATAAGAATATATTGTTCGATGAATGCAAAAATTGCACCTCCGATTTAGAAGACTGATAGGATAGTATGATTCAAACTGTTACCAAATAATACATAATACATATAATTTGTTAGATATGATTATTTGTTACCAAATGGTTAAAGTTTACAAGTTGTTTCGTGTTATTAGTTATGTTTTAAATATTTAATAAGAAATTACTTTGTTTATTTTTATTTACTCAAATTGCCTAATAATTAAGTGTCTAATTGTTTATTCTTATAATTTGAATTTTATTGTGTGTAATTGAAGTGGTGGAATTTATAATAAACTAAATAAGTAATACATGTTTGTGTCTTTTATTCCACTTCCTTGTAGATTTTACCATTGTATCTTCATAGGTCAACTTACCCCATTGTTATAGTCAACCAACCCCATGCATGGGGTAGGTTGACCAGTTTTTTCCATTGTACAAGAACTGCCCTGTACTCTATATCATAATCAATAAGGTACTTTATTCCATATTTTTTCAAAGCTATTAACAAAGTAAATCTATTAACTGAATCTATTTTAAAATTAATATACTCAAGATAATTAAAAATAGAAACGTTTAAGCTGAAACTTGGTCAACCAACCCCGGTCTCCCCTACTCTGCTGCGGGATACAGCGTGAAACTGATTTGAGTTTAGAAACACCTTTGAATGGGGATCGAACCCACAACCATCGCGTTACAGTCATTCTCTTGTGTCCCTACCCAATGATGGCCTCTAAATTAAAATTAAAATATATGGTAAAAGGATATAATATAAAGGATTAATTCAATGTGACAAAGTTATGCTTTTAAAATTATAATAAACAAAAATGAAATCAAATACTTATCAATTATATCTATACAATATATATTATGAATATTGAATCAACGAACTATTTCAACAGTTTTGACGGACACTTATTTCAAATGCGTTGCGATGGGCCCGTGGTCTACTTGGAGACTCCAATCATCCAGTTGATATTTTGATCAAACGAAATTATACCTAATAATAATTAACGGCAATTATTTAAGATTTTACCTTTTTTTTGGTAAATTTGAAGCGACAGGGTTAAAGTTGTATTGAGTTCATTTTTGAATAGCCCCCCTTAAATACCCCCCAGTGGGGCGTAGGTCCCACGTTTGGGAATCACTGCTTTAGAGCATGGTCCGAAATGTAGGTAGGAACATCACTGTACCTATCCCTCTATCAATCACTATTCAGGATATTTATTGAATACAAACATAGCAGAACATAGTTTAAATGTTTTTTTTTTAAATTTTACTTACTTTATATCACCACTGCTAATAGAATCGGGGAATGTGGGGGCTTTGACTTCTTCAACTGCGTAGTTAATTGCATTTGTACTTATTTTTTGTCGTCTTAAGTACACAATCATATCACGTCTTAAAACTAATAGATGATTGTTACGGTTATTTCTGTTGAAATAAATATGTAAAAATTAAATTAAATTAAATTTAATCAGCTTCATACTGTATTCCATATATAGTAGGGTAGGCAGAGGGAACCCAGTGTTAAGACACTCTCGTTCCCAATTTTCCGCTGAATTCTGAAGGTATTGCGTGTTGCGTGGCGGAACTCAACGCGCTTTGCCTCGTCACCAGAGCGAAGAAATGAAAATATAAATTTAAATAAATATTTTATTTACTCTAGTAGGGATCGAACCCACTACCAGTCGCGTTTACGATCACACACGGCACAAGTGTGAACCACGACTGGCCTCGAAATAAATACATATTTTATTATACGTTTAAAATTATTTTCTTTTTTATTTAGCAGTTAATAATAAACTTTAATCATTAAGTAATTGTACTAATATCTTTTAACGTATCCACAATTCTTGGTTATTTAAGCGTTACTTCGTGTTCGACTTTAATCCACCATACATATATCAACTACAAAATTAGACTAGTAGCTATGTCCTATATCGTTATACGTTATCAGCTCTTTTTATTCATATAAGAAATATAAAACTAAATTATTTTTGTAGTTACTTCCTACCTAGTTTTTAACTGTTGGTTCCAACATTGACTGCTTTGCAATGTACTTCTATAACATGAATATTTCCGTAGCAGTTTATATTCTGAAATCTAAATGTCAATCATAAAATAGGGATATGTTCGAATAATATTTTTTTTGAAAAATACTTAATAAACTAAGTGTTTAAAGAGATAAACTTACAAATCGTATAAATCTACATCTAAACATATTATATACAACACGCTTAATTGCACAATTTCTTAATTAAATACACGACATTTAAGAAGAAATGTCAAGATCTGACAAAGAAAATTCTCTTTTTTTTATTAAAAGAGGAATTACTTCTGTTTTTTTATATGCTGTAGCGTTCGTTTACAAAGGTGATTTTAATGATTCAAATTTTTTTCTTTTTAAAATGTCTTTGTTTCAAATAATTACATGAAAAAGTTAAATTTATTAAATATTTTATTTTAAAATAATTAGGCACATCTTTTCACCACGAGATGGCATTACTTTCTATTGAACTATTCGTGAATAGATGGCGCTTATCATTCCATGAATGTTTCTAGTGCGCACTAGATGTCACTTGTTGTCTTGTTTGTTTTGATATATTTTATCCTTATCACTAAAAGCGATTTCTTACAGGCAAAGGAAGGAATTCCTTGAAAGGATTTATTACATAAAAGATAGCAGAAAGGTACAAAAAATTATAATCGTCTTATTTTAGACGAATATGATATTATTAAACTTACTAAACATAAATGATATTATGAAATATAAATGAGTTAATAAAAAAAATAAAAAAAATATATTACATTTTCTGGTGGTTAATTTTAGTTTAAGCATGAAGTTTAAGTAGTCGTATTACTTGGAGTCAAAGAGATTTAGTACCATTTACATTAAAATAATTACTTTTGTATATTTTAAAAGTTTAATCTTCCCAATTAAAAACCTTTTTGTCATACTTTTTCATAGAAAAGAAAGGATAACGATTTAATATATATTAAATATTCCTATTTTAAAACTATGGCCGATTATATGAAAAATACAAAAAGTAGTTGTAAGTGCATAAATTAAACTTATAAAAAACTAAAATATAAAGAAATACTATGTGTATGATCCATGTAAAATTATTACAAATTTATCGTAGTATAGTATAGTCGTCGATAATCGATATGACTTACTTAGAGGCACGAGGCATCTCTTTGTGCGGGACATTAGCGGTGACCACTCAAGACGTCCCTATGTGACCTTCTTATTCTCCTCCAGTAGGGCTATCATAATGACAATAACAATGTTAAACAATAATAAGATTAAAAAACAAAAAAATACCGACTTTATTACAAATTAAAAACAAAAAAATATAATATGGAATTTTGTCAAAAGTAATACTGAACAATTTACCAAATGAAAGTTTTATAATTATAATTATATAAAGCACTTTTTCGATCCCCACTCGAGGAAGTGAAATATTTATTTACATTTATATTTCATCATATCGTTTCTTCGCTGTGGTGTCGAGGCAAAGCGCGGCGTTGACTTCCACCCTTTTATATTTTTAGTCATTATTATATATTTTTAGTCATGATTATACCATAGATTACCATTTTTCTTGAATCTATATTATAGATTAGGTTATATATTCTATCATTCATCAGCTTCACGCTGTATCCCGCACTCTACAAGGTAGGCAGAGGGAACCTAGTGTTAAAACACTCCGTTCCCCACTTTCTGCCGAATTCTGGAGGCATTGCGTGTTGAGTGGCAGAACTCAACGCCTCGCTTTATCATTCATATCTATGTTATACTACTTAAATATAACGTTTCTACATATCTTAAGAATAAGCCTTTATATTGTAATGATTTTATATTTATAGTTTTAATATTCGCAATATTTATAGTTTAAAATACGCTTTATGTGGTCGGAAAATTAGAGATACACTTTTAGACTTGGAGCGGAAGAAGAAAGAGGTCCTCTAGAATAACAGTTTGTATTAGAATTTAATATAGACATTGTACAAGCTTAATAGTATTTTACTCTGGAAGAAATATAAGTTCTGTGAAAGCCTAGAGGTGTTTGATTTCATTACAATATGATAATAATTATAGAATTTAAAACTGTTTATTTCTCAGTGTTTGGATTGCTTATCATCTTATATAACTTAAATAAATATTAGTTATATAAATGTTATTAATATGTGAACAAATTCCATAGAGTCAACCCTAAGTAACGGCTCCCCTACTAATTTGCTAAGATTCCAGCAACCCGCATCTTTGATTAGGAATCTATATCGGATGGGTCGTACTGCGCATTTACGTACTTGAACAATTTTGAAATTTGTTATTAATAAGCATAACATACCTTAGTTGTACTCTATTTATAGTTTGAATAATTAATTCAAATTGGATGAAAAATTCTATATAAATGTGGTATATTTATATTTCATATATCACTTCTCTCTAAAAATCAATAAAATAAATAAATCAGCTTCACGCTGTATCCCGGCTATATGTGTTGAGTGGCAGAACTCAACGCCGCGCTTAGCCTCGACACCAGAGCGAAGAAATGGAAATCGAACCCACAACCAGTCGGGTTTACATCCACACTTCGTGCCACTGCGCCACGACTGGCCTCTAAACGTAGATTTTTTTTATCTCGTTTTATTGTTCGGTCTTAAGAAACTGAATGGCCTAGCTTCACGTTGTATCTCGTACACAGCAGTGTAGGCAGAGGGAAACTAGTGATAAGTTCTGTTACCCATTTTCCACGCAATTTTCGAGGCATTGCACACCACCTCTACACCAGAGCCAAGATATTAAAAAAGATTCCATTTCCTCGAGTGGGAATCGAACCCATAACCTGTCACGTTACCGCCGCTTGTGCCCCTGCGCCACGATTGGTCACTATCGAATGGAATAGCTTTAAAATTACATGTTTTTATCCTACTGTGGTAAAATTTGAAGCTCCGAAACCTACATATTTATACAATTTTATTAAGTTGAAGATTTTGTTTGGTTGAACGGGACAATCTCTTGAACTTTTGGTTCGAATTATAAAGTATTTTTGTGTTAGACAATCCAATTCTTGAGGATGATCATAAGCTATATTATATGAAGTTATTTCAATATCACTAGAATGTTAGAATTACAGTGTTAGAATTACATTGGACACTCAAAATGTGATACACAGCTCTTAGTTAATTCTATTTGCCCCAGCGGGCGAAGTCGCATCTTAAAACTAGTATTTGTTATAATACAAATGAATTCTAAACTACCCAAACAGTTCTAAACTAGATTAAACCTTTTGTAACAAAAGGTTTAATCTAGTAGTATCTAGACAAAATAATCAAGCTAAATACTATTAATTTAGTTTTGTTTTAATATTAAAACTTTTTATTAATAAGACCATTCATTATCAGTGAGCTCTATATTAAAAAAAAAAAACTTTTTTAAGGCTTCACGCTTTATGCCCAGCGAGGTAATCATAGAGAATGGAACGCCAAACGCCACGCATAATAATGTTTTAGCGACATAATAAAAATATTCGCTATTAATTTTTAACACGCACACGCTGTATAGACAGATATAGGAAATATTGTAATATTCCTTTCTCTGTCCGCCTTCTCCGCCTTTTTTTTTAAATATTATTAACTTTCTCCAGGTAAAACTATAGTTATATTTACTACCATTCGATTAAGTGGCCAGTCGTGGCGCAGAGGCACATAGTGTGACTGTAAAATAGACTGGTTGTGGGTTCGATCCCCACTCGAGGAGAGGAAATATTTATTTACATTTATATTTTCATTTCTTCGCTCTGGTGTCGAGGCAAAGCGCGGCGTTGCAATACCTTCAGAACTCGGCGGAAAATGTCCCCATTTTCCGCCGAGTTCTGGAGGTATTCTTGTGACGGGGTGTCTTTACACGAGGTTCCCAAGTTCCAAGGAAGATGATTAAGTAGAATTCGAATCCATAATTATAAATGCGTCGCTCGTTAATAATAAGATTTTACTGCTTTACTCTGTATAACTGACAGTTCCTTTCCTCACTTTTATAATAATAAAATTGTTATTTTCTTTCTATGTTATTTTTCTTTCTTATTTAGGTAATTAAGAAACGAAACAAGAAACATTTTTTTCAGCTTCACGCTGCATCTCGCATGTAGCAGAGTAGGCAGAGGAAACCTAACGCTAAGACACTCCGCTCTCCACTTTCCTCCAAATTTTCGAGGCATTGCGTGTTGAGAGGCAGAACTTCGCGCTTTGCCTCGACATCAGAGCGAAGAAAAAAAAACATTAAATATTTAATTTCGTCGAGTGGGAATCAAACCCACAACCCGTAGCGTTTACAGTTGCACGCTTATCCTCCGACACGATGATTCGTCTCAAGATAAATTATAAACTAAAAAAAAAACCATATTTATACCACAAACATACATATCAAGAGGCCAGTCATGGCGTGGTGACTGTAAAACCGACTGGTTGTGGGTTCGATCCCCACTCAAGGAGATAAAATATTTACTTAAATTTATATTTCTATTTCTTCTTATTAAGTGGGGACCGGAGTGTCTTAACACTAGGTTCCCTCTGCCTACCCTGCTGTGTGCGGGATACAGCGTGAAGCTGATTATAACACATACATATATAAATATATGAATCTACACGATACGAGACACCGTACCGTAGTTTATGCAGGTACCAGAACCGCTAAGAGTTGGGAAGTCTTAAGTTATTAATACTTCGACATGTTGTTCGCATCGTGCAAGCCTAGCTTAGTTGTTCGGCAAAGTTTTATACTCTTACTAGTATATACTGTGAGTTATTGATACTTCTAAAATAAGTTTTATTTTTATTTTAAATATAATATTGTTTATGTGTAGGTATTGAAAGATAGTTCTTAGACACTTCCTTTTTTAGTTGAATTGTCATATCAAAATTCTTGAGTTTTTTCTAATAATAATCAGTTTCAACTTATTCTTTAAAAGCTAAATTAAAAATGTTTATTACAAATAAAATGTAAACAAAATCAAAAATATACTTTTACAATAGTTATAACTGTAGAAAGGCTACATTATCACTTAGCTATGTTATATTAGTGATTTCTTACACTAAAGACAGATTTAATTTTTTTTTCAGACAGATTTAAAGACAGATTTTGAGTGTGTGATTTAATTATTTTTTTTAAGACAGAAATAAAGAGAATTAACAAACAGCTTCACGCTGTATCCCGCATGTAGCAGGGTAGCCAAAGGTAACCTAGTGTTAAGACACTCCACTCTTAATCGATCGACGAATTCTGGAGCCATTGAGTGTAGAGTGGCGAAATTCAACCCGCGCTTTTGCCTCGACACCAGAGCGAAGAAATAAAAAAAAAAAACTTCATTTCCTCGAGTGAGAATCGAATCCATAGCCTGTGGCGCTTTTAGTCACATGCTTGCGCCACGTCTGGCTTCATAATAAAAAGAATTAAATAAATACAAAAATATGTATAAATCAATTATTTTATTTTCAATATAATCATTTTCTAGTTATAATATAGTGTATTTCGTTGTATCCGATACGCCAGGGCAAGTTTTGCCGTCTCAGGTAGTGAGTGAGCCACTGTTTCAGCTTAAACGCTTTAACTTGATCAACAACAGCCTCTATTGTGCTAGTGTTGGGACACCATCTGAAAAGTAATTTTCATAATTAAGTGATGTGTTGACATAAAATGAGAACATCTTCGTTGGTGTTACGATTTTTTAAGACATCCTGATATATTAAATAGATATTACTATAATAAAAGTAATTAATATTAATATAATGATAAATTATTCAAAATTATAGAGAATATTCAGTAAGTATCCACAATATTAGTATTAATTTTATCGATCAAATATAAATATCGTATGTTTTCACGATATCGTCCCATCACTACACGGTCAATAAGCGTCCGTACAAGTTAAATACTTTCTTGGAACGTAAGTCCGGTCTTCGCAAGTTGGCAACTTGTCGATTTATTGGACAAATAGTTTGCACTATTTGTGGAGATTTATAGTTTGTCTTCAATTGAATGCTCTAAGCAATATTCCAAACTTAGTTTATATCGATAACTTTGCCGGTATAATCGTTGACAAGTTAAGGAATTAGTCTTCTCTAGTGAATTAAATTTATTGTGAATTGTTTTATGGTGTGTGTGGTTATGTTTTTAATGTAGGTATATATTATATAGTAAAAGAAGAAACGCGTACGCGAGGCCAGTCGTAGCGGAGTGACACTAGCCTGTAGCATATACAGCTTGTGACTGTATATGCTACAGGCTGTGCATATACAGTCAGGTGGGTTCGACCCCAATCGAGGAAATTAAACATTTAATATTTTCATTTCTTCGCGCTGGTGTCACGGCGCAGCGTTGAGTTCCACTATTCAACACGCAATGTCTCCAGAATTAAGCGGAAAGTAGAGTGTTTTAACACTAGGCAAGTGTTTACTTTTTTTTTTAATTCTTAAGCTTTCTTTATATAAAAAGGAGGACATAAAGAATATGCCTTTAAGACACCACCCTATTCTTCAATAAATGCGTGTTTTTGATTGTTTACCTCTAAAGAGCTAGATTATTTGTTACAGGTTTACCAACACAATTTCAGTAGGTATATAATATATTATATAGTTTTCACTCAAATGAGAACATATGAAAATATCAAAGCAATAGTATGTACCTACTAGATAACAACAGCACCATTTAGGTGACCACACTCTTCTCAGTAGGGCTACCTATTCTGAGTCTTCTAGTCTAAGCTACAATTTTAACACATGTTTCCGAATGATTTGGAATTTGCAAATTCACTTATAATTACTTATAAATTATTTTAAGAATATAATATAAGGCTTCTATTATAGTTTATATTTATAATGAAGCAGAATCACGTCTTTTGTAGAAGTTACTACAAAAGTTGTACCAATCGTAGAAATTGCTTCGTAGTTGGATAATATAAAACCTATAAGTTAATTGGCTCAAACTCCAAGCTTAATTGATCGTCTTATTTAAAAAGCAAGAATTTTGTTTTATTTTTATGAAATTTCAATTTATATAAGAGAAAAATAAAAAGTAATTATTATACATCATTTGTAATTAAACGACATAAAATCAAATAAATCAGCCTCACGCTGTATCCCGCACTCAGCAGGGTAGGCAGAGGGAACCTAGTGTTAAGGCACTCCGTTCCCTACTTTCGACCGAGGTCTGGAGGTATTGCGTGTGGGGATCGAACCCCTCATGGCGCAGAGGCACAAAGTGTGACTGTAAAACCGACTGGTTGTGGGTTCGATCCCCACTCGAGGACATGAAATATTTATTTACATTTATATTTCCATTCCATCGCTCTGGAGTTCTGCGATACTTCAAGCCTCCAGAATTCAGCAGAAAGTTAAGAACGGAGTATTTTAACACTAGGTTCCCTCTGCCTACCCTGCTGTGTGCGGGATACAACGTAAACCTGATTTTTTTAATATTGAAATAATTTTATTTAAAATAAGTGTAAGTAATTACAGATTAAATATCTGTTTACCTATAGTAATAAAGATAAGTAATTACAGATTAAACGTCTGTTTACCTTCGATCGATTATTTTAGCGCATATACCTACCTACGTACATTTTCAAAATTGTAAATTTGCACAATTTATTAAGGATGAGGAAACTTAATACATTCTATTCTCAAGTGTACGCCGGAAACGGATCCAGGAGCCATTGTGGCGGCGGAAGTAGCGAAGACATCCTCTGCGCTATAAATTAGTCGTTTTGGCATTGCATTGCTTATTTTTTATCTTATAAGCTATAGAAGAGTAACTAGACATTGATTTAAGTAACAAATTACTTTCCGGCAAATTAATTATTCTGTATATCGTGAAATAAAAATAAAAAAAACAATTATAATATTTTATTGTTTGTTTGTATATGTGTATGATTAAAGCTATTTTTTATTTACTATATATTGGTTTATATATTTCTTGGTACTTTTTGCACATTTTTGCATTCTTTTGTAAATATAATCCTTCCGTTTTTCTTTTGTTGCCTGTAAGAAATCGCTTTTAGTGATAAGGCCGTCAATGCTCACTTGTTAATAGTTATTATAAATGAACAATGAACAGTATTTAATTTTTTTCTTATTTATGCAATAAAGTATTATAATACTATAATTATTATTGTTATTATTCTTATTATGTTTCTCATAGTTCTCGGATTCAAAAGAATCATTCAAAAGAACCCGGTCCTTTGGAAGGCGTGCGTGGTGGACACAGGTTCGACACGTAGAGAATATACAAATGTTTTACTGTGACGCAACAGCCGGGATCCATCTCTGGGTCGCCGGTTAATGCGTAGGAACTATGGAAAATGTGGAAATCTAAACTAGGACTATGGAATGGAACTTGGATGGACTGGCTACTGGGCTATTTTGAG
>DWLH01001822.1:0-11911 GCA_018249795.1 Heliconius telesiphe telesiphe | reverse complement strand
TTACCACTGAGCCGGCGTTAGTGAAATACTTTAGTGTAACGTAATATTGAATATTATGTTGTAGCCATGTTGATGTTTACCTAACTAAGCTTAAATGTAAACTTTTAAGGAATATATTATTATCTTGTAACATTTTCTGTATGTGAGGCCAGTCGTGGCGCAGGGGCACAAAGTTTGACTGTAAAATCGCCTGGTTGTGGGTTCGATCCCCACTCGATGAAATTAAATATTTATTTACATTTATATTTTCATTTCTTCGCTCTGATGTTGAGGTAAAACGTATTGAGTTCCGCCATTCAACACGCAATACCTCCAAAACTCGGAGGAAAATGGGGAACGGAGTGTCTTAACACTAGGTTCCCTCTGCCTACCCTGCTGTGTACGTGATACAGTGTGAAGCAGATTGTTTTTAAATTTTTTAGTACGTTGTTTGTTAAAATATATTTGAGCGATAGTTACAGCTTCAATTCTCATAAATTATGTGTCGAAATATCTGAAAAGGAGTGATTCTTTTAGAATAAAACATATTGTTGTTTGAAAAAAAACACAAATTCTGCAAATTCGTATGCTTGAATGCGTACCTGCCAAAGCACGTAATACGGAAATAGCTTTAACCGTATAGCTCACGTGGGCTATTTGTTACAAATAAATTGTAAAAAATCAAAATCAACTTCACGCTGTATCCCGCACACAGCAGGGTAGGCAGAAGGAACCCAGTGCTAAGCCACTCAATTCCCCACTTTCCGCCGAATACTGGAGGTATTTGCCTCGACATCAGAGCAAAAAAATAAAATATAAATTTCATTATCATTTCATCGAATGGCGATCGAACCCCCAACCAGGCGCTTTTACAGTCACACTTTGTGCCTCTGTGCCCTGGCTTTAAATAAATTATATATATATATATTTAAATGTGTTTTTTGCGCAGAAGACAGCCACCCGACTGTAGGCACGGCGGTTGTGGGTGTGAATCCTCAGTTTGGGAAATATTGAAACATTTTCAATTTTCCATTCTAGTAACGAGGAAAAGCTCGGCGTTGATTTCCGTCACTCAATACGCAATACCTCAAGAATTTGAGGAAAGTCAAGAATCTCAGGTTCAATTTGCCTATCCCGATATTTGCGAGATACAGAGTGAAGCTAAAAAACAGAAAAAAAAGTAGCTTCTGAGCCCACTATCTGCTATTACATAACGTTATAATACATAACTTTAATACGTTTTAATACAATTCTCATGAAGTTCATGCCACATATTGTTTGATCTAATATGAAAGTATCAACATTCAAAGTTGCCCGCAACCTAATTTACGCTCAACGAGTCGAGGCGTCGAAGCGTTGGAAGTAGGTATGTTACGTCACTTGCTCCCACCTGTATAGTTGTTTAAAGTCTTGGGGAAAATATTAATTATTATTATATTATGTTGAAATTATGCTTAACATTTTATATTGTTAGATCAATATATATATGATAGTACCTTTAGTAGTGCATGACACTCTTTGTGTAGTCTGTAAGCGCGATGGTTGTGGATCCGGCACTCAACACGAGATCTCTGGATCGTTCAGCTTAAAAAAAAAGAATCAAACCCACAACCGTCGTGTTTACAGTCAGATGCTGAGCCACTGCGTTACGGCTACCCATAATTAACTTTCATTCTTATATATATACGCTTGTCCATATCTAGAAAACCAAAACCACGTGATTTTCCGCATCCATTATTCCAATATTACGGAGAGTAATCAAAATAAAATGAGTCGATGAGCGGTCTCTCGAGAACCTATTTTCATATCGAATATTTAATAACTTAATATCGATTATTGAGCTCACAATGAATTTTTACTCCTCCCCGATTTTTAATATGGGGATACTACACAAAGAAATTTGCATTTAATTATATCGGTTGGGATTTAATGGAATTTATTAACGGTATATTACTAAAAATGATAACTTAGTATTATTGTAGATAGGCTATGAAGCTTCTAAAATTTTAATAAATATCTTCATATCTGTAAAATCCGAAAAGTGACTTACAGGAAAACAACATCTAGGCTAACAACATAAATAAGTTGTAACAAGCGTATAAAAATTTCGACGTAGTTCGATGAGAACGTATGGCTTAGAGGTCAGAGCGCCTGGTCGGTTTCCAGGAGGCGCGGGTTCGAGTCCCGCTACGTTCAAAATTTTTATACGTTTTCTAAATAAGTAACATCTAGGAGTTGGTTGGTATCCATGTCTCAGACGGGATCGGAACCTAACTCAGGAGATGTTCCATTAAACATAACTTGATTATAAATAATTAGCTTCAAAAAGATACACACAGTGTTACCTACTGTAACTGGGTAAATATCAATCAAACTTTGGATACGAAAATTGGAATTTCTAAACCAAAAAATAGCTATACGTATACTTGAATAAAAATACTAGAATTTTTTGCATAATCGATGAAGAAAGATAGACGCAAACAAAAACCAAGTTTTAAATAGAAAACTTTCAATACTAAGAACTAAGTAAACATGAGTACAAGCTATCATCGTTGTATTTGAACTTCCAAGATACACAAATCCGTTTGTACTTTGAAAAGAATATAAAATAAGCTCCCAGAATAAAAAGGTAAGTCGACCGCACTGTGGTTGTTGCTTGGGCTTAAAAATTTAAATGGAGAATCTATAAATACTGTATTTGTTACAATAAAACATTTGCTTTTGTGTTTGTTTATTATAATATTCTAGAATACATTGTTTTTGTGAGTATATTCAATTGAAAAATTGTAATTTCAGAGAAAATACCTTTTTTATTTTATATTGTGTTACTTATCAAAATACAGTGTTTATTCTGATTTATTATTGTAGATACCACGCTTAAGCGAGTTCTGTTTTTTTATCATGGAATATGCGTAAATAGAAATGTTCGTATGTATATAACATAATATACTGGCAATTGGGACTACTGCTTTTATTTTTATATAGCAATTTGAAGAGTCGCATTTTTACACGCTTTTATTTGACTTGCCGTGTTAGTTTGTTAGTGTAGAAGTATGTCAAATCTTATAAGCTCATTAAGCTAAAATTTGTATTTCAACTTAAGTTCTCAGTTAAACCAAAATGGCCGCCGCACAAAAATGGCGCATTACAATTTTTTGCGCTCTTATTATGGGTATCAAATTTAAGGGCCTGGTTTGTAAAATACATCATGAAAAAAAACATTCTAGAACTGGAGATGAAGTCGAAAGGTGAACTAAGAAAAGTTAAAGTTCTAAACCAAGAAATGTAGATAGGTCATATTTGGACTCGTTCGATTTATCTTGGTGAGTACTCTCCTGCTAAGTGTTCTGATAAAGTCTGGAGATGGATACATAAGATGAGTAAAGGGATATGAACTAAAAACGATAGTTTTGGCAAGCACTCTGGTGTTAAATAATATCAAACACCTGAAGTTAAATATTGACCTAAAAACACCTTACAATAAAAAATCATTAATAGAAATGAGAAGATTACGAGAATGTAAAAAATAAAGTATAAATTGAAAAATATTTTTTAATTTATAAAACAAGCTCATAAATAGTGTTTTTAAAAAGATTACCTTTCCATAAAATTTCTATTTTATTTCAGTAAAACTTTCCTTTTGAATAATCGAGAGGTAAGTTATACTAAACTAAAAAAAATAATTTTATAAAATTGCAAGCTTGCAATAGCTTGTAGCTTGTATATAAAAACAAAGAATTAAAACTAAATAAATTTCTTGCACGATACATGCTTTTGCAATTTCATAAAATTATTTAGATTTCTAAACAACGAGTGTAAATAACTTTATATTTTAAAATAGCTGTACTTTAAAAATATAAAGTTATTTCGGTTAACTTTTATATTTTTTGAGGCCGTCGTGTCACAGTGGTACAGCGTCTGATTATAAACACGACGGTTGTAGGTTCCAAGCCCACTCTGGACACTGAATTATTTTCATTTCTGTATTCTCGTAAGAAGACAAACGGCGGCGTTGAGTTCCACAACACAAATATGTCTCGAAAATTGGTGAAGAGGGAAGTCTTAATACTAGATAATCTCTATCTACTCATATCTCTGTATTTTTTATGAGGTACAATAAGAATAAAACTTTTAATACTTAGTCAAACTTCTGCAGTAGGTATATAGTGTTGAAAAAATATGTATAATTGTACTGGTCGACGTTCGTATTAAGGATTTTAATAGCATAACCCGCGGCCATGTCAAAAGGCTATCGGTAAATATTTGGATCAGGAACCGGATGTCGATGGCGATGTTGGTTAAAACTACTGTACTCTTGGAATGGAGCCCTAACTATCGCTTGTTTGTATCGTTATCAACGCACCACTAGCGATTATTTTTTATATTTTAAAATTATATAATTTTAAACATAAATATAATCAAAATGATAAAATTATAAACTAGAAGTATATAAATGTATGATTTTCCCTAATATATGGAAAAACCTGTTGATCAAATCATAACTTTATATAACCATAATATTAACTATAAACTATTCACATTAATTTTTTTTACGTACCAACTACATGTATGAAGGCTGACCGAACTTGTGTGTGGAAGGACGGCGCGTCAGCCGATACTTCACATCGGTACCTTCCCGCTAGTGCTCGCGTCGCCTCTCTTAGTACCACTTGCTGGGATGTCGATCTGGACACCTGACGAAATAAACAGAAATAATTGGAAAAAGGATTTTTATGATAACATTTCATGGTAATGGAAGAATTTTCCAGAAAGAATTTGGCACGGATAATTCATAGAATGCTATGTAATTTTCTGCTTAATTAAGGAACTTAGAAACTTTAACTAAAAATGGTCATAATTCCACAATTTACAGTATCACGATTTGATAATATTGAAAACAATCTTTTAATTTATGATTTTTATAATTATATAACTTTGGAAGTTTTTTCAGATATCCCGTCCTACAAAAAAGTATTTATTTTCACTACTTTAAACCCCTACTTGATTTACAAGTACATCATTAAGTGTATGCACCCTCTAGATCCTCTAAACCCGCTAGACTTCTCTATACATTTATTATTAATTACACTTTTTGAAGTTAAATTGCAATATACGGACAGATAAAATATAAAAGGATATAAAACAAGTCCAATAATTTGTCACTAGTTTCTTTCTATTTACTTACACTTAAAGAACGCTTGAGATCGCAAATAAAGTAAAATATACAAGTACTGCGGAGCCACTACCATGTTGCAAAAGTGGAGGATTTAGATCTGCAGTTTTTATACGTCATACACATCATCAACTGGAGATTCTTTGCGTTTATAACAGTAATTAGCTATTAAGCTTCGTAGCTATTTTATTATATTTGTATTAATTATTTTATAATTCGATTCAATAATAATTGTATTTGACTTCAAGGAAAATTCGAGGAAATGTATTTGATATTTAAATCCTTTAAGCATCAGTTTTGTCGACCCTGTATTTTAATTAACTGTTATTCAGTTTCGGCTTTGCGTAATAGCAGGCAATTACGCACAGCCGAAACTGCGAGGCGTAGGTGAATATTTGGTATGTAGTCCTTGTACTCCCAGGAGCGGGAGGAACGAGAGAAAATAGAGATTTCCAGGAGGCGCGGGTTCGAGTCCCGCTACGTTCAAATTTTTATACGTTTTCTAAATAAGTATTAGAAAATAGAGGATTGCCTAGAAAGAAGAAAAAGAAGAGATTTGAAGAAATCCTTACAGAAACAAAATAATTACGAGATTTTACGTTGTATATGCAAACGAAATTTTGGGCAGCCACTAGTCAGATATAAGATATCTGATATAATTATAAATATTTATTGATGTTTCTAAAAATATTTTCGTTTTCTAAAGCTTACTAAGTAATAACTTTCTTTTCTCGCAAAATACAGTTTTTAAACAAAAAATCCTCAAACATATATTCTGTAAGCGTCTACTATGTAGTAATTGAATTCTTTTACATTTCAATGCTTAATAATATGCTACGTTCCACTTTCTTACGATCGATCGACTATCGGAAAATATCTTGTTTACCAAGCTTGGTACTAATATCTATCAACGTCGATGCTATTATCCTCGTCATCTTAAAATGTCTTGTTTTTATTAAGATGTTTATGGAAGGACTAGAGGAGCTGCTAGTGCTGCTTACTATTATTTTGATTGTTTTTGTTTACAATTGAAATTCCTGAAGTCATGTTGGAAGAAACTATGAAAAGTTTTTTTTGTATATTTACAAAGTTATAATTTTTTTTAGTGAAATGAGAAATTTTGTTGTTTATACTTGAGGACTTCCTTTATAGATATTAAAACATTATATTATTTATTTTATTTACAAAATAATAAATATAATAATAATCCACGAAAAATTGCCTTCTTGATTTAACATTATGTACGAAAGCCAGAAGAAAACTAATGATATCTCTGTCTTATATTGGAAGGCTGATTCCCAACCAACAGTATTTTAGACATATTACTACATTTTGTCAGGCAGAGAAAACAGACGTGACACACTCCATTTCCCACTTTCCGCTCAGTTTTCGAATTATGGCATGCTAAATAGCAGTACTTAACGCTACACCAGATAAAATAAATAAAAAAATCCTCACCAGTGGGAATCAAACTCATAACCATTGTTTACAGCTTGACGTCCCAATTGTCTCATATATTTCAAGCATTCCCCCGACTAAGAATCAAACCCACAGTCATTGCGTTTACAGTTAACCCTCACACTATCCTATTTAAGCGGACAAAACAAATTCCAATAACAAAAAAAACATCAATATTAATACGCATGCACAAATTTTCCAAACAAAATAAACAGTACAATAGTGATCTGATGGTTGGTGATTTGGCACGGGACGGATCGAGTCAATGTTCTACTCATTCTGACTATCAACTGTGTCGTTCACGCTTAGGTATATTCGGGAATAGATTCACTGAGAAAGAGAAATGGCCTCGGCTCGCTCTTGGAATAAGGAAAATAAAAGGTATTTTCTATTTTCTGGTAATATTCCTACATTTGTTACGTTTAGTGAACTAACAGATATTTTTTGTAGTAATAGTATAAGGCTTATAAAGTTCAATGTAAATTGATTTATTGAATACTTTTAATGTTTTTGTAGTGTTATACGATATTTAGGAAGGAAAATACTTTTTTTAGAAAACATTATAAAATTTTCAGTTTAATTCTTAATTTATGGCGCTTAGAGATTATAAACTTTTGTAACCTATAAATGCTATTGACATAATCCTGACACATTGGGATCTCCTTCCACAACAGAGATAAAAAGAACCAAATTAAAAAATTAGGTGGAAAGTAGAAAACAAAGTGTCTTCACACTAGTTACCCTTTACCAATCTTGCTATATACAGGATACAGCGTGAAGCTACAAAAAACGACAACAGTAATACAGCCGTCTCTAAAGTAATTTAAACCGCTCACCGAGACATAGTGGAGTATCTTATCTATCTACGTTTACTCAACAGAGCTTGATTTATTTGCCGTATAATTCTCTTTTAATAGGAAGAAGACAGGCCAACCGTCCAGATGCTGTTATCTAAGATGAATTGAAAAATGTATACGATTTAATTATGAGGCAAGCTGTTCTATTGAGTCGATTTTAATGGTATGCTAATTAAAAAATCCTTTGAATGTTTTGAAATATTTTTAAGGAGTTAATCCTTTTATCCATTACAGATGATCTATATAGATAAGTATACTAGAAAACTTGATGTACATATTTCCAAATTTAAAAATGTACCCAAATGTTTTTTTATGTGATGGTGACGAGTTACATAGAAAAGGAATTTTAAAAATTATTATTTAGACTATCAATATTTGTAACTTTCTACATCACAATTATAAAACAAAAAAAATCTGCCGTAGCAAATTAAAAAAAAAAAGTTAAACAATATTGGAAAAAATATAAAAGCTTTTATTAAATAATCAAACAAGCTGTTGTTCTGAGTTTATAAGCGAATTTAAAAGATGTTATTAGCTTGTGGTCAACGTTCGGGTAATTTTTTTGTACGAAATTGTTTTGTTTATTTATACATTTCAATCGAAATAACGTTTCATACGTTTGTTGATCTTCACAGATCTCTGAAGTATTTTGTGCAAAGACGCAGCTAAAAAGAAATAAAGTTTACCTCTTTCGCATAGCTTGTCATTCTTCCATGCATTGCTTGTCATTTCATTGAATCACAAAAATATATTTTGTGTTTTAATTAGTCAACAGTATTAATTTATTTTAACGTCCAAATTAGAATACTAATACTGAAACTGATTTTCAACCACAATCATCGTGTGCAAGTCCTAACTTTGCAAAATTTAATTACATTTAATTTGTGAAAATAGTCGTCGATTTATTTATTTAAGTCCCAATTTATCAATTCATTATCAGATTTAATTTCTACACGTCACACAACCATAACTAAGTTGTCTAAAAGCTAATCCTAAAAATTATCATATCTTTTAATAACAACTGAATATTTCTATAACAGGATAAACTTTATTCATATTAATATTAATTAAGGCCGCATGCTTATCTCGTGAACCTTAATATTTTGTTCGGAGGACTTTCACAAAAGATAAAACAACTAATGCCCATATGGACCACCTGTTCCAGAGGACGATATAACGGTACGTGTAATCTAACCTAATTGGCAGTCAGGTGTAGTAACCATCTTAGTTCAATTAGAGATCTGATGGTCAATTTACCTTGGCAAAGGTATGAATTTGGTTGGATACTTTTATAGCTATGGATACATATGTGTGACTGTGTGTCCTAATGTGATTATTTAAGGTTATTCAATTTATTTTTGTTTTTGTTTATCGTGTGTGACTGTAACCGCGACAGGTGGTGGGTTCGATCACCACTGGAGGGAATTCAATATTTAATATTTACATTTCCTCACTCTGGTGACATGGCGAAGAGCGGCGTTGAGTTTCACTACTCAACATGTAACGCATCCAGAATATAGCGGAAAGTGGGAAAGATTTTTTTCGTTAAGTAATGTATAAGAAAATTCAAAATTATATAAAATTCTTTCGATCAGCTTCACGCTGTATCCCGCACCACAGCAGGGTAGGCAGAGAGAACCTAGTGTTAAGCCGAATTAGAATTCTGGAGGCATTGCGTGTTAAGTGGCAGAACTCAGCGCCGCGCTTTGCCTCGACACCAGAGCGATGAAATGGAAATATAAATTTAAATAAATATTTAATTTCCTCAAGTGGAGATCGAACAGTCGCTTTTACAGTCACACTTTGTGCCCTGCGCCACGACTGGCCTCAACTCTTTAGTTTTTAAATTATGTTTATATGCATATATTAATATCTATTAGCCGTTGTTTTTATAACTCATATAATAAACATATTAAACGGATTCTGTTATTGTAATTGGAACACCAAGTGTAATTTAAATTAAAAAATACTGCATTCACTTCCTTTAAAAATTAAAGGAAACGAATATACGAATAATACGAATGCTTGCGATTAATTTTCTACTAAGATTCAAATAAAAGTTCAGTAAATACTTGCACTCTCTTCTACTTATTTCTCAAATACTCAAATAAAAAAAAATGTTAATATTTTTTTTTTCAGCTTGACGCTGTATCTAGCTGGGTAGTTAGAGGTAGCCTAGTGTTAAGACACTCCTCTCAACTTTCCGCTGAATTCTGGAGGCATTGTGTGTGGAGCGGCAGAACTCACCGTCGTGCTTTGTCTCGACACTAGATCAATGAAAAGAAAATATTAAATATATATCATTCCCCCGATTGGAAATCGAACCTACAACCTATCACGTAAACAGTCACACACTTGTGCCTCTGCGCCACGACTAGCCCCAAAATACATAAATAATAATTAAAAATATTATTTACTTAAATAGATTTTGCAAGCACTCTTGAATGGTCGAATGAACACAGGACTATTACCGAGTCGGAAAGCAATGTCTGCTGAGAAAAGACGGGAAGTAATTCAACAGTTGGTCTTTTGTTAATGTTACAATTTCATTATCACTTTTTAACATGATATTCAATTCTCATGATATTCGATTAATATTAATTCTTTATACTTTTATGCTTTCAATATTTCTGCAGAGTGAATAAAGTTTATTTATTTATTTGTTTATTTATTAAAGTTAATAAAAGTTTACTTTAAAAATGTTTATTAAGGCTAAGTCTAGATAAATATCTTTAATTTAAACAAACAGGCTGTCGTGGCGCAGGGGCACAAGGATGTGATTGTAATAGGACCGATCGAACCCCAATCGAATTATTATTTAATGCTATTTACATTTCTTTACTATGGCACCATGGCAAGAAAAGAAGTCCGGTGTTGAGTTCCGACACTCAATACGCAATGCCTCGGAAAAATCGGCGTAAAGTGGCAAACGAAATGTCTTAACATAAGGTTCCCTTTGCCTACCCTGCTATATGCGGGATACAACGTGAAGTACGTAACATAATTTCTATAATATCATTGAAAACTGCACGCTAAAAGGACATTACCGAAATGTCCACTTAACCAGGTACACGAGTGACGTCAAAGCTTCATCGAGTAGCGCGAATTTCTATACGAAACTCGGCTTTCGAAATTGGTGTAATTTTCATATGGGAACTATGAAGCGAGTTTGAAATATCGAGCTTTTAACCTCAAAACCCGATGGGTTCGTTGTTGATCGTAAATGGAAAATTAGACTATATGTTCATGTATTTAAGGGTTATAATATTATATATAATTTCATACTCTTAATATGAAACTTTGTAATAATTGATATTTACATAACAATATATTTACGTATAGGTATTGAATAACAATGATGCCGTCGTGACTTAGTTCTAATTACTGAGCACGCACGATATGAGCTCATACCGTACTTAGGGGAATATTTTAATTTTCATATAGCATAACATAGTTGAGGTAGAGGCCGACATGGTGCAGCAAGAAATACTTGAAAAGCTCTCTAATTATTATTTTTCCCACTATAGAGATATATGTTCGAGAAACCATTTTGTAGTTTCATGCTTCTCCCTGCAAAGCAGGGTAAACGAAGGAAACCTGGTGCTAAGACACTCCATTTTTCATTTTCCGCAAAATTTTCAAGACATGTTTGATTTTTCATTTTTCATGATTGTTGAGTGGCGGAACTCACGTCGCAACAGTGCAAATAAACGAAAATAATTGAATCTAATTAAATTTTTCCTTGAGTAAGAATCAAACCTATAATCAATCATCGCATTTACATTCACACGCTGATTCTTCATGCGCCACGACGGCCTTAAGCTAATTAAAATTATATAATAATATAAATAAGATAAAGAGAAACCTCTTAAAGAAAAAGAAGAGGAAAAAGTTGTTGAAAAATCTTTTATAATAAAATGAGACCTAAAAATTTGAAAACGAAGCTCCAGAACTCAATACTCAATTAGTAAAAGCATTTAAATATTTAAAAAGTCAAGTAGAAAGTTTCAAAATTACTGAAAAAGATCTGACTTGAAAAGAGAACGAGAAATAAGGGTAAAAGTAACTTTCAATTATAGCTTTTGGCTTCCAGACAGTCAACACAATTAAGAAAATTAAATTTGAATCTAAGCTTGTACATTTAAAATTTTGTTTGGTTTCAATTTTTATTACGAAGTCGTCGTGGCGCAGGGGCACACGCGTGCGACTGTAAGCGGTACGGTTGTGGGTTCGATTCCCACTCGGCGAATTGAAACATTTATTATTTTCATTTCCTCGCTCTAGTTACAATTTATACTTATACTTATTTATACTTTTTTATACTTGGGAAGTATGTTCAGTAGAGATGGAAGATACGAGATGGATGTGGAAAGGCGTATTGCTGCCGGTAACAAGGTTAACGGAGCCTTAGCTGCATTGATGAGACGGCGAAACGTCAGCACAG
>DWLH01001821.1:0-11912 GCA_018249795.1 Heliconius telesiphe telesiphe | reverse complement strand
AATCTAATGCTGCAATTTTTCTAGTACTGCTGGAGAAACGAAAAAAAGTAATACAGACAACAAACAGACAACAAACCGACACAAGTGTGTCGCTATAACGTCCACAAATATTATTATTAATATTTATAAAACGATATAATATTTAATTTGCTTGGTAAGCACTGTCATATATATAAATATAGAAAAAAAATGGTGTAAATATATAATGGTATACATGCATTACCAAATGGTAAAAAATATAAAAATTATGTGATAAGAAAATAACGTTTTAGTTTTATTTTTTATTTTGTAAGTTCCTAATGTTATTACCCATTAAATACTGTCACAATTCCATTTGTCTTCAATAATTAAAAAGGTACAATATATTCTACAATCGGCTCATTAGAAATGCCGTTGGGACTTACTCGTATATTAATAAAATCATAGTATCAGAAAGCAAAGCTTAGTAAAACAAGGTTACGAGGGAAATGTAATATGTTTATTTGCAAGTTAATATCTTGTTAGAAAGGTACATTGTATACTAAATACAGGAATATAATCACATACTCAACGTTACATACTAGCACGCTCTACGTGAGCATGGGCGGTCAAGTGAGACTTAGTTTGAGCGTTGGTGTTTAAGAAGAAAAGAGTTACAATATATAATATTGGCATGTGTATCATATCATTATGCATAAAAGTATTGTTAAGGAATTCAGGTTGTACTATAATTAATAATTATTTAAAGTTTACAAGTAAATCATAATTTTTTTTAAAAAGCAATAAGCATAACTTTATAATAAATTAATAAGTATTAATGAATAGTCAAATCGTGAGAGCAGTGAGATCAGAACACAAGTGTGTGACTGTAAATGCGACTGGTTGTGTGTTTCGTCTCCACTCTAGGAATTGAAATATTTATTTAAATTTATATTTTCATTTCTTCGCTCTTGTGTGCACGTAACACGCAATGCCTCCAGAATCGGCGGAAAATGGGGAACGGAGTGTCACACCACTAGATTTTCTCTGCCTACCTGCTTTGTGCGAGAAACAGCGTAAAAATTAATTATTATATAAAATTTAACAAAATATAATTCGGCGTGTCACGACGTTAGGCTAGAAGTCAAATTACAACTACACATGACCATTGTAAGTTCAGAATGATAGATTTGATTACTGCTAATTACAAAAGAATGTCTTCTGTTCCGTTCTGTTCTGTAATTATGGTTCTAGTCTGCCAGTTGAGCAGTAATCACAAAGGAGATTGTACGGTTAAAAAATAGATAAAAGAATGCACGTTAAAAACTGATTTAGTTTAAAAATTATATATTTGGTTTTCCGCTCCAGTGACTAACCTCTGCTACGTCCGAAAGTTCTACGCAACAGATATCCCATTATATTTTTTACAATTTTAATTTAAGTGACGTAAGTTTCTATGAATGTTTGATTCATTCTTATGTTAATTAAATTAAACTTTAATAAATGCAAAATTTCTTGGTGGTAATACATACAGTAAATATAATAAAAAAAAAACCTAAACTGAAAAGCAAACTGGCTTTCGAAATATATTGTATAGAAAGTTTTTGATTTATAGTTGAGCCACAGTTGCAATATCGTTTTTAGTTATCGGTTATCTATTCTTTAGGACAAGGCTTTGACAATTTGTTATTAAAATGTTATATTCTAAAACTATAATCATTAAGATTTAAAATATCATGTGCCTAAAAAAAAATCAAACATATTATATTGCCAGTCGTGGGGCAGGGGAACACGTGCGCATGTACTCGTAATTGTGACAAGTTGTGGGTTCGATTCCCACTCCAGGTATTAAATATTTAATATTTTCTTTTCCTCGCTCTAGTATTGAGGCGAAGGGCGGCGTTGAGTTTCGACACTCAACACAAAATGCCTCCAGAATTTGGCAGAAAGTGGGAAACGGAAGTGTCTTAAAGAGCACGGAGTGTTTTAACACTAGGGTCCTAGGTTTCCTCTGTCTACCCTGATTTATGCGGGATACAGCGCGAAGCTAATAAAAATATTATTTTGCATTTGGCCACAGGGGCGAATCCGCAGATAAAGCTAGTTTAATATATAAAATAATATATTATAGTTATATTTAGGAAAAATGTATCAATATAATACTTAACATGCCTCAGATATCGTTAGAAAGTAATAAAATGCAAAGTAAATTCTTATGTAAGGGAATTAAGTGGTTAATATGTGTATCCGTAGTTCTCGTACATACTTAATGCATAATATCATTATTCAACAGTACCTTTATAAAGCAGCAATTTATAGCAGAAAAATAGTGGCTTTTTAAGACAAGCCACTCCAGGTTCCTTTGAACATGCAACTTTTCTTGAAATTGAAGTTATCTGGACAAGTCTTATACAGTTACAGCCTGCTACTCTCTCTCCGCCGCTGCCAGTCTTTCTCTCCCTCCGTCGCTGCCGCCTCTCACCACGCAATATATCCACTCTACGCAGCCGTAACGCTTTTGTGACAGAAGTTTCATGTCAATTAAAAGCTATGAGACTATCGTGGTGCAATGGTATCGCGTCTGCAAACGCGCGGTTTAGCGGTTACAAGTTCCATTCCCACCAGATTGAATGAATTATTTTCATTTTCCTGCTCTGGTAATCATACACGTAGACAAAGTGCTTCATCGAGTTTCCACTTAAAATGCAAAGTCTTAAATTCGGGAGCATAGCGAAGAAGGCAGTATCTTAGCACTAGGCTGTTTCTACCTATCCTGGTACAGGTATGCACAATAAGGCTTAAAAAATGTTAATAACCTGTGACTGCATTCTATATTATAACGGAGTGTCTTAACACTAGGTTCCCTCTGCCTACCCTTCTGTGTGCGGGATACAGCGTGAAGCTGACCTATGTAGGCACATATACATTAATAGCATATATGTATGTGCATACACAAAAATATTATAACTTTGATAATACTCGTATTTTATAACTAAATAGATTTACGTCTAAAATTATTGAATTTATATTTAACAAAATTTAGAAATTTTAAATTAATTCTTTTTATATTTTTAATTCATATTACATTTTTCTAATTGTCTATATATGAAAAAATATACTTTAAGATCAACAAAAGCTTCTTTAATGGTACTTTAATGTCTTTTACAGGGTCTTATAAGAGATTAAATTGAATCATTTGCTCTAAATTATAATAATAGCTGTCTGACCCATTTTCCTAATAATATTTAAAATGTTAATGAAGAGAAAATAAAAAATTACAATATTACTTGCCCTTTTTCATTTAAACTATTTGTCATTATTACATTTTTTTGAAACATTGCGTATTGAGTGGCGGAAATCAACGCCACATACATTTTATAGCCTATTATTAAAAACATATTTCCTCAAAATATATATTTGGAAGTTTTGATTTTAAATGCAAGTAATTTGCGTAAAGTACGTAAACAATATCGATCAATCATTATTTGACAAAAGTTTAAGGTAATGTTAGGCAATAGTTTACAAATGTGTAGAAGACATTAGGCACTTGATGGATGGTGTTCCTTTGCCAGTTTTACGGCTCCAACTACCTACCAACGCGGCTTATTCTTGAATAATTCAACATTCTATCAAGTACGGTTCGTTACTCCACTCTACATCACAATTTTGGCACTGTAAGATGTTTTTTAACGTTTAACCTAAATATAACCAGCAAAAAGCATAATAAATATATAATTATTAATCTTAATACCAAATCGTGAAAGACAAAGGTAAGAGAGTTGGCCAAAAATTTTTAGATCATTTATTTATATGAAACTACGCATTTTCTTAAGCTGTACGTAAAATAAATACGAAAAAAAAGACATGAAAAAAAAAGCTATAAAAATGATCCCCTTTGTAAATAATATATGACATGAGTAAATATTTTACCTAGAAAATAATATAAGGTTAAATTGTTAGCCCAAATAAGTAAGTACATCAAAGGAGAATTTTGTTCCTTCCACTTGCGGTTATAATGAGTTAATTCCCTAAGTTAACCAAAATGGAAATTAATAACCAAAATAACAACTAATTTGGTATAATTTTGTTAACATTTTCACTATAAAATATACCGAGTTGCTTTTTGTAGTATTCGAAAAAAAAATGTTGATTCGATCACAAATTGTTTATATTTAAATTATATATATTTATGGTCGTGGATAGGTATCATAATATATAAATCATTTTCACGGTGTACCCTGCACAAAGCAGAGGGGTAGGCAGAGGCAAACTAGTGTTAAGACACTCCTTTCCCAATTTCCGCCGAATTCTCATTGCGTGTTGAGCGGCGGAACACAACGCCGCGCTTCACCTCGACACCAGAACGAAGGACAAAAATATATATTTCTAACAAATATTAAATACTATTATAAATATTATATATTTATTTATATATTATAATATATACAAATGAAAATTGCTTTACAAAATTAATGTTAGACGTAAGAGACGTATCATCAGATATACCTACATACAATCGCCGAATATTCCTTCCCTTATATATGTATGTTGAAATAATACAAAATGGAAATGTTATAATTGTGGTATTTAATGAAAAAAAACAAGGATATTAAATATTCAAAGAAAATGCTAGCTTCACTTATGCTATGACTAGCGAAGCGGGGAACAAACTTCGATTATAAATGCTAAAAATCTTAGTTTGATCTGGTGCATTCTAAATTTACTTACTATAGGGCCTCAGGAGTAAGATCACTTTTAGTTACATCATTGACGCAAAAATTAAAGTCCGCACGATCAACACTTATCGCGGACGAGGCCTTAATGAACCATTTTGGGCCAATCGTGATGGCACTCTTATTGGGGACACAAACCAACATCCTTTATCGACAGATTAAACCTCTTTCAAAAGCACAACATCGGCCCAAACCTCGTGACGGTCATCAGTTAAGAGCGTCAACGGAGTTTTTAACGAAATCTACTCACTTCAACAGACAATTCGCTTCCTGAGAAAGTCGCGATACAAGGTGCTTCTATTCCAATAGATCCCCCAATACTCTGTACCCGGTTCACACACAAGCAGAAAAAGTGGACCTTTTCAGGAAAGGATACGGAAGGGGGGGACCCACACCCTGACTATTAACGAATCACATGGACTTGTATACAAGTCGGTAGTAATCATCCAAACTACATTAAGAACACCCTACACGACAGCATATAACACGCTGTATTCACCTTAATAAGATATACAAAAATATGCATCTACTACACTGATGCCGAGGAGGACGCTATCGGCAGGTTCATTCTCCGGGAAAATGAAGGTTCCGTAACTAATATACACCCAATATTAATAATCTATCTCCTACGTCAATCTTCGATTGTTCCATATATCTATCCAATCTAGAGATTGGATAGATATACGGAAAAAATTTAACGAATATAGTGATCTCCTCCTTTTTGAAAAAAGAATGTTTACAATTTACTGTGCCAAAGCAAAATGTATAAAACATTTATTTGAATATCAAATGTTTTTTCCGAGTCATTCGGATACTAGCCAAAAGCAACAAAAAATGGAATAACCTTCCATTTTTAATGTTTTGTATATTTAAAATCGGTAATTTATGAACGTTGCATTTTAAAATTTGTGGTCTATGATTAATTATAAATTAAATAAACATTTTTTTTATCGTATTCGTTGCATTTCATATTTATTAAAGAAATATCTAATATGTCATCACTGTGTCTGGTAGCCTTTATAGCGAAGTAAAAAAATTAAACACATTAAATATTATGTAGAGAGATGTTAAAAACCCTAATAGTATACAAATCAATATATTTTTTAATTTTTTGTCTGTCTGTCTTCTTATCCGTCCGACCGTTTGTCCGTTGTCCGTTTGTACAAGCACCTACATCTGAACAATTGGACGAATTTGAATGATTTTTTTTTGTTGTTATGGGTATTCTACAAAAAAGGACAGAAAAATAAAAAGGGGATGTACTTATTTAGAAAACGTATAAAAATTTGAACGTAGCGGGACTCGAACCCGCGCCTCCTGGAAACCGACCAGGGTTCGAGTCCCGCTACGTTCAAATTTTTATACGTTTTCTAAATAAGTATTTTCCTTTCCTAAGTGTGGAATAACACTTTAAAAATGTTAAAAAAAAGGGCATGGCCATGGGCCGGGGATTTCAGATTATAGTTAATTTTGAAGATCTAATATAAAATGATACACATAATGATGCTTTTCTTAATAATGGGTTTTTTAAACCGATTTTATTTACATCCAGTCATCCAACATAATAAAAAACCTAATCAGAAAATAAAATACATGAAATTAAAATTAAAACTAAAACATATTCAACGTTTTAATTGAAGAATGTAACAGCCATTTATATTCTTTTGAAATTTTCACAAGAAGACGTGATACTTATTCTAAGTCGTTGCTTTGGTATTCACCCGGAGAACGGGGATTTAGAGAGGGTATGCCTTATTTAAATTGATCGCAGCTGCTTATACCGGTCTTGGATTCAGTTCTACTTACTTTATAACTCTATCGGCAGCTATAGTTGCATGAAATTAATATTATTTAATTAATACTTAATTTAGAGGGAGGACACAAGCGTGTGACTACAGCGCAATGGTTGTGATTCCCACTCGGAGGAATGGATTATTATTTATTAATATTTTTATTTCTTTGCTCTGTAACGAAGGCAAAACCGCGGCGTTGAGTTCTACCACTCAACACGCAATGCCCGAAAATTCGATGGAAGGTGGGTAACGGAGTGTCTTAATACTAGGTTTCGTCTGTCTACACTGCTATATGCGGGAGTAGGCAGAGTAGATCCTAATTACTAAGTAATATAACAAAGCGGAAGAGTTTGTTTGTTTAATTATATTTTAAACGCTAAGATCTCTGGATCTACTGGTCTAGTCTACTTAGTTTTGTATGAAAGCTACGTTCTACATGCGCTGCGAAAATAGTTTAATATATGTAAGTACATTGATCTACAATAGCATTAAATTTTATTAGTTCTAACATAAAGTCCGCGGCATCATATATCTATATTTTATAAATAAGTCACAATAAGGCATTTTTTTACCAATAGAAAGATTTACTATAGAAAGTTGCAAGGTTTACATAGATTTTTATTCGACAAAAACATTCAAACTTTCAAGCGAAAGGTATTCAATGGTCAAGAAAATTTAATAAAGATAAGCTTTAGCTTTTAGCATGCCATTTGGATGTATAATTTTCGAGAAAATATAAAATCTAAATAATTCTACGCTCTGTTTACCGCAAGCCTTGGCTCGAGTCCCGCGAGGGGCACTCATGCCGTCTATATCAACTTCTCAAGCAGCCTCCGCAGCTGCACGTGCGTGCTCTGTATTAGAATTATAAAAAAATTATTGAATGTTTAAATTATATCAATCTGTTGGCAAATACAGCATAATAAAAGAAATACAGGTGTTATAAAAGCGAAGCCGCGCGAGGGCCTAGTCCTAAATATACAAAAAAAATAATGGGTTATTTAATAAGTTTTTTCGAATTTATTCTAATTAAATAAAAGCTTACTTACCACGCCGACACTGCTTTTGTAGTAGATAAAATTCAGTAAAAATATATTACCATACATATACATATACCGTACCATACATATACCATATATTATAATTTGTAAAATATGCATATTTTTTTAGATTCACCTGTTGGGTGGGCATAAAGAACTTAGTATCAAAACACTCCGTTCTCCACTTTCCGCTGAAATCTGGAGACATTCTGAATAATAAAAGTATAATTATTAAAAAACACAATCTATTCTGTATTTATTTATTATTTAATACTACGATAACGAATAATATTGTTTTAGGCATTATCATATAAGTAAGCTTCATAAATATCTATAATTATAGGAATTTATCCGGAAGTAAGCAAGTAAGGAACTTATATGTAATGTCTTATAAGAATACGAATTGACGCGTACAATAGCAACGTGTACTTCACATTATACAAAAGTTTGTCAGTTTGTTGTAGTTTCTGTTATGTTTATTTTATTAATTTAATATATATTTAAACGCATTATTTAAAAAAAACTTTATAGTTTTCTTTTTTTTTCTTTTTAACTTCACAGTTATCTGTGCCAAATTTCTCTACTCCTCCTATATAACTAAACGGATTAGCCGAAGACTTAGCGAACATATGCAAATTGTTTGTGTTAAAGCCACTATTGTTATGATTCCAGCGCCCATAAGCTAATGGACAACACAACAGACATATCAACTATGAGAGTTTGGGGCCAACATAACATTTCAAAGAGTTGAACCTATAATATAACAACCACTGCGATTTTAACTAATACTTGTATGCTACTAGTTGTACTGTTAAGATTAAAACTAAAAAAAATTAAAAATCCTTCTAGTTGTCACACTTAACTCGCACGACGTTCAATATGAAGAAATTTCCACTATGTAATAAAAAAAATCTACTTAGTATTTAGCTCCGTGAAAGCTGTCGCTGGAGTGAGTATGATAATTGATGTGTTTATTTTCAATATATTTTTTCAAATATAATTTCATTTTTAAGCCTACGCACAATAACAAAATAGAGCAACTTAATGGTATAATAGTAAACGTGACAGTTGTTGGTTCAATCTCTCTCGTGGGATACATATTTAAATTATTTAATTAATTAATTTCTCTACTTAAATATAAATAAATTTCTTTATTGACGTAGATGTAGTAGTCGCTGTGCTCAAAGAAAAAAATAATTTAAATGATAACAGGAAAAATCTAATTGTATTTTATCATCTTCACTTAGTTTAATTTTTTATTTTTGACACCTATAAAATTAAATGCTGCAAAAGGTAAAATCGTATATTCAGTTATTACTTTACAAGATTATAAAGTTTATATTAAATTAAAGTATCAGGTTTTAAAATGAAATGTGTTTTTTCAAGGAAGTACCTACCTAATATAGACCTGATTGATAAAAAGTACTATTTATAATTGTTTTGTTTTAAAAGCTTTATTTAATCAATGGAGTAAAAAAAAAAGTTAAATAAGCCTCAAAAAAAAGTTAAAAAAAAAAATGTCCGCTTTCTATCTTTTTCGCTTTTCTCACTTCATCAATAAGAAATATTACTTTATATATTGGACCCAAAAGCCACAACCAAAACGTTTTGCGATATGCGCTTTACATAATATTCAAGTATAGTATATAATCTATATATATAAAAGGACATGTATCTGACTGACTGAGGGTTCAAATAAGAGGTTGAAAGTTTATATGGAAAAATCTTTAAATCGCCACCGATTTTTATAAAAAATTAAATTCAAATTGTTAAAAATATTTTATTGAACACGTGTTTCGTGGTTTTTGTAGAATTCACCCCTAAGGGTGCAAATAAGCGGGCGAAGCTGCGCGCGCCCCCCTGTTGTACTATATGTTAGTTACATATTGTAGAAATCAATTTATGTTTATTTAATATTTTTTTTACATAGTTCATAGACGTTCGTATGAACTTTTTGGTCTGTTAAATAATCGGCAACAACTTAATATTTTATTGTCCCAAAGCCAAGTTGCAAGAAAACCAATATATTTTTGTACAATTGTTGAATTCTGTAATTTTATAATGCTGGAATATAAATAATTACATACATGCATACATACACACATACAACCCGTACAATATAAATAATATTAAATAATATTTATTAAATATGCAAAAGCTGTTAGAACAACACAAAGCGTTTCGCCCGCATTAAGTCATTTGCGGTAGAAAATTCGGAAAGTTTGCAATTAACTTAGAGGCTTACGTATTTTCATGAAATGTTCTACTGCAAACAATTTGTTATTTACGCAATACATAAGCGAACGTGAACGTTACTTCAGATTATGAACCGCCTCACAACACGTAATGACTAGGTGGAAAGCGGGAAACGGGTTGTTTTAACACTAGGTTCCCTCTGCCTGCCCTAATATAAGGGGCGCAGCGTGAGAGTATTAACGTTTCGTTATATCGTTGTGGTGCAGTTGGGATGTCTTACTAAAACAGAACGCATTTAAAGATATATTTAGATCTATCAAATATTTTTGTTGCATTCTCCCTTCTTCCCTATCTAGATAGGTAACGGTGACGGGTTCGATTACCGCAATGGTGCTGAAATTATGTGAAAATGAAAAAAATACTTAGATATGACATAATTTATCTTCCTTTTTAACATACGAGGTATGTTCTGTACACGTACCTCGTCTTATTTTTACGTGATACGTTACAAATTTGTGTGTGAGTGTACTCACACTTTAAATAGAATCACGAGAGTATCAGCGATGTGATACATTCGCTTTTAATATTTCCTTACAGTTTATAAAACGTGTCATCCCCATGTTTTTGTCAGAGATTTACGCGCGGCGCAGGGGCACAAAGTGTGACTGTAAACGCACCTGGTTGTGAGTTCGATCCCCAATCAAGGGAATGAAATATTTATTTATATTTTTATAACAATAGCGTAACGTTTCTCCCCTCTGACTATCACACTAGGGGTACAGAGTGAAGCTAGCATAGAATAGAATAGAATTATATTTTTATTTCTTCGCCCTGGTGTTGAGGCAAAGCGCGGTTTTGAATTTCGCCACTCTACGTCAACACGCAATGCCCACAAAATTCGGCAGAAAGTGAGGCACAGAGTGTCTAAACACTAGCTTCCCTCCACCTACCCTGCGGTGTGCGGAATTCAACGTGAAGCTGATTTGATTTTTTAAAATAATGGATATTGCTAACGTCGTTGTGGTGTAATTAGAAATCTAGGGTGATGCTCCCTTTTCAATACGAATGCAAATTTACGTGTACTAACTACCAGGAAATCACATTACATTGAAATAATAAAAAGAGATATAACTATTCGTAACAAATATTTCACAGTATATATAAAATTCATGTTGCACCAGGCTATAAAAAGAGAGCTATTACCAGTTATATTTTATTTTTTTCCATTTTTAGCCCAAATACGTCCTCATAATGTAAGTACGACATTATAATGAATGTAGCACAATATATTCTGTACCAGAAATACGTTTGCCAAAATCTGCACCATTTGCCCCAGATTTCTAATACATTGTAAAGTGGCAAATGTCATTTACACTGTACAATTGTGATCTCTCCGTTGAATTAGCTATGAAAATATTATTGCGTCTCCGCCCTACGCAGTGCATTGATGAATTTGTATAATTAAATATATAACTTGAGAGAATATATAACTTTATTTCAAGAAAAGAGTACTTAATAAGAAAAAATGTTTTTTTTTACATCTGTTTAATTTCTGAAGATTTTTTTAAATATTACTTTTATGTTCATGAATGTTTAATAGAATACGTTAAATGAACTTAAAATAATATAACTAAAAATGTGCGAATAAAAAAATATGTTTTTAGGAATAAATGACTTTAGCCTTAACTACCTTAGTGCATATTTTTTCTGTATTAAAAAGTACATATATATATAGTAAATAGCAATATCAAAAATATATTAATCTTTGTTTTAAAAGAGAATAACATTAATACTTTTTTTGCGGGTAGACACGAAAGTGCATACACGTCTTTTTAATCAGCAGTAAAAAAATTTAAAATAAATTAGATTAATAATTGAATATATGTGTTAAATTTTAAATACCGGTGCTTAAGTTGACTATAACTAATTTTCCCACACAATTTACACTAATTGACTGAATTATGGATACACCTGTGGAACAATTACTAAAAAGTATGAGTGAACTTTCCTCAATGTTTTCTTCTCGCATGGGTGAGTTCGAAAAAAACTTATCTCAGCCTAGTACATCCGCCCCCACACCTACCTTGAAGGCTTTGACTGCAGATTTTCACACATTTAAGGCTTTTGTGTGGAAGACACTCGGCCTATTAAAGTCACAAGTTGAGCTGGTTATACTGAATATCGACCGCTTG